>JAPPVO010006757.1:0-21032 GCA_030407325.1 Camellia japonica | reverse complement strand
GAACACAAAGTGTGATAGATGCACTATATGAACAGAGTGTGATGGATACATAAAGGTAAACACGAAGTGTGATAGATGCACTTAGTGAACATATGAATTGATATACTGAAGGTGAACACGAAGTGTGATAGATGCACTTAGTGAACAAGTATGATTGATATACTGAAGGTGAACACAAATGTGATAGATGCACTTAGTGAACAAAGATATGGATATACTAAATGTGAAACGAAGTGTGATAGATGCACTTAGTGAACAAGTATGATGGATAAAAAGTAGCGACACACGAAGTGTGATAAATGCAACTTAGTGAACAAGTATGATGGATATATGAATGTGAACATAAAGTGTGATAGATGCACTATGTGAAAGAGTGTGATTGATACACTAAAAGTGAACACGAAGTGTGATAGATGCACTTAGTGAACAGAGTATGATAGATATACTGAATGTGAACACAAAGTGTGATAGATGCACTTAGTGAACTAGTATGATAGATATACTGAATGTGAACACGAAGTGTGATAGATGCACTTAGTGAACAAGTGTGATGGATACACTAAAGGTGATGATGTGAATATGTGCATGATAGATACACAAAATGAGGATGTGTGTGATAGCTACACAAAATGAATGAAGTGTGATTGATACACTAAGGTGAAGAGAGTGTGATTGATACCAAGCGAATAAAGAAAGTGTGATAGATACACAAAGTGAGCATAGTGTGATTGATACACTAAATAAATGAAGTGTGATTGATACACTACTGAATGAAGTGTGATTGATACACTAAAGTGAATATATGCGTGATAGATACACAAAATGATAATGTGTGTGATAGATACACAAAACGAATGAAGTGTGATTGATACACTAATAAATGATCTCAAACGGAACTTCTTTGAATGAACCATACATACAATATCGTGCATGACTGAGAAAGAAACTTGATAGGTACAATGCATTACAATGCATGATGCTTAAGGAAAGCAATAAATGGACAAAGTGGCGCTTTAGAAAGCACCTCATGAGGTGAGTGGCGATGAACCGCTCTTCTCTGACGGGGATCTCCCCTTGTGCTCTTCGAACACTTTACCTTCAACTCACAGTACAAAGGCTCTGGAATGCTGACAAGGGTTCTACACGTAGAATACTTTGGGTGCTACCTTTCTTCCTGATCATATTCACAACTTTTCCTATTCTCCAACGGGGTGACAGACTAGGTTGGTTCAGTATCCTGAATTGAGGTGCATACACGCTATCTCAACCTATGGGGCTTCCATACGGATTTCAAGCCGAGGGCACGCCTCTGGGTATTTAAACCAGACTTTAGTCTCGGAAATCCCGAACCTTTGCATTCTAGGCAACAGCCATTCGAACTCTAGTTTCCACCGTCGCAGTTGGTCTCCTAGGAACTCATTGCAAACGCAGTCAAGATGTATCTGGCAGGGGCTGGTATTCAGAGAGAGCATTTCTGATTGCCATTCTGGCTTGAGGCAGACTTGATCTTGAGCTTGAGGTAGAGGCACACTCATACTTCGGAGCATTGACAAGACCTGACAAGGTGTATACGGAATGTGATCTCGGAGCTTACTGAAGTTGAAACAAACTCAGATGCCCGACATTTTCCTTTTTGCTTTTGCTTTGCAGTCCGGAACCATTATAGCTTCAGATAGGTCTTGGTTTCACTGTTCTCATATGACCTGGGTTGAACCCTGCGGTTTTATGAAAGAACAAATACTGTTTTGAACAAATGTGGAGAACGGCACGGCACTCGGAGCACAAAATGATTTTATTTTTGAAATTGAGAGATGAGTTTTCAACCAGGTATTGAGCCTACGACTGAACACAGCAAAACGACTCAACAAGGAAATAAAAGGCACACAATCTAGACATATCGAGTAACACTCGAAACGACCCAAAACAAAATCGAGATAAAACAAAAAGACACGACACTCAGACGTGCATAGGGAGCCTGTTTCACCGGGTAGTGTTTCCCACCCTTTCTCATTTGTGGTTCTCACATCACTCGGCCCTCAAGCTCTGTTTTTCTGAAAAAGTCCTTTTCCCACTTTTTCTCTTATCGCACATCTCTCTATTCTTCAATCTCTCATTTTTCATCCCTCCCCTGGGTGGTTGATAGATAAACAGCAAGTTGTGGGCTCGTGCCCCTAGCATTCTGCTAGATTCTTCTTCTTCTGCATGCAGCTAGTGAGTTTCTCCCACAGAGGGGCTGTGCTACAACTGGGTGTGTAGCAAATCTGTAGCTGACATCGATTGATGATGCTCTGCTTGGAGTTTGGACGTGATCAGATCTGTCCAAATGAGGGAGTGGAATCTCTGGTCTCATTCCAGTTCATGCTTCGCACTTGGCTTGATACCTCGTTGCTCGGAGGATGTGAGAGCTTTCAGCCTTTTGTTGTGCCCTTCAGTTGTGCCCTTTTCTGGCAAGTAGAGTGCCCTTTCTGGCAAGTGCGTTGATAAAGGGGAAAAGACAGGGAACCTGACTTAACTGTGTCCCTAGTTCATCATTTTGACCATTTTTTGTTTTTGCTTTCTACTAAAACAGCTTTGACCAAAATGAGAGTTAGATCAACATGCTTGTTCGATTTTTGATTTAAAATCATGCAAGTTAGGCTATGAGCACTGAAAATTTTCCTTTTTGGGTCCATGAAAAGGGTCCAGTTTTGGAAAAGATAGAATGATTTTTGAGAAAATAGTCAACCTCAGTAAAAATTCTCAAAAACTATTTTGCAAACGGCCATTGCTCAACGAGCATGAAACCTACTCCTGAGATGCGCAACCTCGGATCCAAAGGAAAACTGCCCCGTGCTTGAAGAGAGATGCATGGCAACGGAAAGTTGCCCCTTGTTTGAACGGCACCGCGGCGTATTGAATGGCAATGGAAAGTTGCCCCTTGTTTGAATGGCACCGCGGCGCATTGAATGGCAACGGAAAGTTACCCCTTGTTTGAATGGCACCGCGGCGCATTGTAGTCAGTCTTTGGAGCAATGATTACAGCCGAACTCTCGGATACAGAGAAGGCAAGGATGATCAAAACCATTACATGGACACAATTGATTTGGAGGTGCTTGTGGCTGGACTTCAGAATGAAGTTGCCTACGTATCCCAAAGATGGGAATCAAGCCTTACGTAGTTCGGGGTTAAGGTACACTCGGGTATTTAACCTCTCCTTTTATGCTCTAACTTTTGCCAAGGCGCCCGTTGCAGGTTTTCAACCTTGCGAGCTTTGTTCTTCTTTCTTTTTCATTTCTTTTCTTCTCTTTTTTTTTTCTTTTTTTTTTCTCTTTTCTTCTTTTTTTCTTTTTTTTTTCTCTCTTCTTCTTTTTTTCTTTTTTTCTTTTTTCTCTTTTCTTTTTGCATTTTTTTTGTATATTTTTTGTCTCGCTCTAACTTTTGCCTGGGTCGCCCTTCTGGGTTTTCGACCCAGTGAGCCTCTCAAAGGGTAAAAGTGTAGCTTGGTCCATGCCAAATGGTTGTAGGGTTTTGAAGTCATCCGTATCCAGAAGAGTGGCTGTTGATTTGCAAGAGGACTCATCCTCGGCTCTTCGAGCACATCTGACATCTTTGCCCCTAGTTCGAAGGGTGCTTCCGACCTAGCTTCGTAAGCTGTTTTTAGTGACATCTAGTCTTCTTGATCTGATTTTCTTGCTGCTAATTCATGGGCTGCTTCGAATCTGGCCACTCAGGCCTCACATTGTAGTTGACCGTTGAACGTTCTGAATTCAAGTTCAAGGTTCGAAAGTGAGGAGTTAAGTCTCGGGGTTGAGAGCGATCCTAAGCTACACAATCTCAAGAGCGATTCCACACAGGTCTTCGCAGGACTGCGCAAAACATTTTTTTGAAAGTTTTTAAGAAAGCGACAAATCGCTCGCGTTGAAGACAGTGTAGAACCAATCTGGATCAAAGCTAGGGTCCTTCCCAGTACTCACACTAACAAGCATGTTTTCATTCATTAAGGGCTTAGCACGCCTCTCTTTCTCTCAGTTTGATCAAAGTTTTGCAAATCCCGAGGAATTCCTCCCTCTTTATTTTCACCGCAGTGTTCACAAAGTTTTGAAAAACTCAGGTCATTACAATGACTTCAAGGCACAGAAAAGACAGAGTCCTTAGTCAAATACTGCCATCTCATTTAGAATTTCTAGCACAACTGGCACACGGCAGAAGCAAACGCGAGAGCGTAAAAATCACTGCTGTTTCATTCAAAAACTGCTGGCACAACTGGCTCCCTGGCAGAAACAGACTCAAAACAAAACGAAAAGACAAACGCAAAACAAAATGGTGACGCCCGAGATAATACCCCCGGAATCACCCGACCTTTGTACAACAGGACTGACTCGATACAACAAGACAGACTCGATAGGATTGACTCGATACGACGAGACAGACTTAAAAGGACTGACTCGATACAAGACAGACTCGATAAGACAAACTCGATACAACAAGACAGACTCAATACCCAAGTCATAAAGTAGAATAAACAGCATTCGCAAATGCTCAAAATAGTGCGTGCCATCCATCACATCTGGAGTAAACTGAGTGCCGCCCGCAGGTGGTTCATCCCCCGATCACATAACAACACAAGTCCAGAGTACCCGGGGGATATTAGACCCTTCTGAAGCTATGGTTCCAAGACTACTTAGCAAAAGAGAAAACAGACAGCACCTTAGCCTGATTTCACGATAACCCATATGAGCAGAGCTGAATGATTGTGCCCCTACAGAATTCTGCCCGAAATTCTGCCGGTAAACTAATACCCTCAAGTGAACTGAATCCCAAAATACTAAACTGGCGCCCGCATGCCTAATGCCCAAACTCGCAAACTGATACATGCATTCCTGTAGAGATGCACTCTAAAGCACATAACAAGCAAGTGAGAGCCAAAACACCCCTATGTTGGGGTGGGGTTTCCCTGTCCTATTTTGTCAGGAATTAGGGCTTCACTACGCACGCAGCGGTTTCAAACAACCTATATCGGGTAAGCAACCTGTCCTAGTTTGGAATGGTCACTATGGATCCGAATATGCACTAGGTTGAATGGTCAAAAAGGGCGCCCCGGTAAAACCGGGGTTTGTGTTCCCATACTGGCAGAGCCCACAACCGGTCAGCCTTATGGTCATGCCTTGACAAGACAAGCCTCCGGCAAACCGTTCAGGAATAGCAGATATCAAACACGGTGTCCTAGGCGCACCAATGCAAATGCAATGCAAAGAAACACACAAGTGTAGCCAAAACAAGATATCATGAGTTTGAGTCAAGTTCTCTAAATCCCCAGCAGAGTCGCCAGAAACTGTAACAAGCCCGCAGGGGGACCTCGCTACAGCTCGGACTCAATTTGTATCACGGTTCTTAATCTGAACCAAAGAGTCCAAATCCGGCAAATCGTTTTGAGAAAACAGATTTTTGAAAGAAGTGCCAAACATGGACTGCTTTGCCAGATACAGAGTCGCCACCTAAATATTTTATTTTGGGAAATTTAGGAAACCCTGACTCGTTGCCTAAGGCCACGTGTCCGTCATCACCAAAGTTGCCTCGGCTCGGGAACTTGGGTACGATTGGGGAAGGTCACTTCGTGAGCACCCCCGCTCGCCCGGTCAAAGACCGGCCTCTACTAACCATGATATCTAATTTTGAAAACATTGTGCGTTCTTATTCCGGTTATTAGCCTAGATTTACCATGTGATGCGCACAGCATACAAGTATAGACCGAGTCGCCTGAATTGGAACAAAACATTTCATGTTTGTTTGTTTGAAAATGGTTTGATGGTGCTACCCGCAGGTAGGCTAAGACGTGGATTTGCCATCCTCGGGTGGGCATAGAAAACATGTTTTTGCCACTATCTAGTGGGCTTAAAACAAACAGTCGATGATTTGTTCCAATCTAAACAACCCAACCTTCACCCACAGGCATTCAAGCAGTTATATCACATAAGCAGTTAGCCTCATGGTAAGCATGCTATCATGGCAGTCACTCACACGCATGCAAGGATGCTAATGCATAAAAACTTACCGAGTACTCCAAGCCAAAACAGAAGCTAATTAGAAATCCATGCATGATCCTAACTATACAGAAATGCCTAATGCAACGCATGCAAAAATGCAACTATAGCAGGCTCGGCTATTCTAAACATGGCATATGGAATGCTACAGCTAACACGTATTCAACTTAGAATTAAAATAGAAATGCAGTTAGTATGATGCGCCGAGCCCAGTGCATGCAAAACAGATGAATGAATGCAAACATGCTATCATACTGTATGCTAATTGAAACATGCCCTAATCTAACCATCATAAGCTGGTAAATAAAAGGGAAGAAAGACGTGGGGTTGGAAGACATACATCACACACACGCACACTTATTACAACATTGCCCTCGCGCAGAGGGTCCGAATAATATACAGTCCCAAAATAGTACAGTCCGAATAAATAATACAGTCCAAATATGTACAAAAATCCTAATTAATTACCAAATTAACTAAGAAAATAATAAACTGGCATGCAAGCCAGGGACTGCCTTGACTCTTCTTCAGATGATGAATGATGCATATCCGGGTTGCCTTTGCGCGGAAATCCACTGTGATGCCCCAACTAGCCTCTGTTTTGCAATAATTTTTAGAAAGCGCGCCAAGCCCCGGAAGACTGCTGATTCTTGATTTGCTGCAACAGAGAGCAGGAAAGGGGTATGGCAATGTATTTTCACAAATGTATGCATGCCTCGATCCTCGTGCCACCAATCACGCATCTCGATGCATGATGACCGAGGAGTCGAATTGCACAACTCAATATGGAATGAATGCACATGAAAATACAACTAAGACCTAACTCCATCATGGACAATCCGGAGTGTCGGTGACTGGGGAATTGAGACACGTTCCGTCACTCGGAGTACGAAACGTACTTCGTTTCCCGTGCTCGGGCTAACTCCTATCCCAAACACAATGCAATATGCATGACATGCATGAATGCAACTAAGATACAACCTAACATGCACAATGCTATGAAATGGCATACACGATGCACGAGATAACATGGCATACACAATGCGCTAACGTACAACCTAGCATACGCAATGCTATGAATTGAAATGGCATACACAATGCATGATGGACTTACACCAACATGAGTGGACCTCAGCCACACTCAGATAGGAGGCCATTAGATGAAAATGAGACACTCGAGATGCGTGCACACGTGCACGCAAACCGAGGACCGACCCTAAGGCACGAAGTGCCACTCTAACAAGACATGGCAAAGCATGGAATATGGCATATTAGCATGCAAATTTCAGAGGCAATAAGTGATGCAAAACAGCCCCGAAAGATGGCAAAATGACACCCGATGCATGAAATGAATCCCGAAACACGAAATTAGGCATACGGAATGACCTATGACTATGCAATGCATGCATTATTCGAACATGGAGTGTGAAGACAGAATTAAGACAGCCCCAAAATAAGCATATTCACAGTTCTAAGCAAGGCTAAACAGCGAACGCAAGTGGGGCTAAACTAGCATGCAAAAACAGCCCCGAAAGCAAGATAATGAAGCAAGTGGCAGCTGCTGTCCCTAAACAGAGAAGGGCCCTTCTACAATTTTGAATAGGGGCCCAAAATATGGTGTTTTACAGTTTACCACAAACCACAAAAACAGACACAAATATGGCAAAACTCTCATGCAAAAAGTGGGCCTAAAGGAAGACAAAGAAGTAAGTGACAAAAGGGGGGCCCAAACAGTGATGAGCCCTTCAACAATGTTGAAGAAGGGCTCAAAATAAGCTACTTCACAGTTTACAACATGCCTCAAATCAGTTCATACATAAGCCAAAAACAATGTGCAAGAAAATGGCATATTAGGGAGATAATGAAGCAAGTGCAACAAAGAGGCCTCAAACAGAGAGAGGCTCTCAATCAAACATGGAAAATGGCTCAAAATAAGCCTATCTCCAGTTAGGGTCGGAGCCCAAATATGCAAGCATAAGGAGCTAAAATATAGACCAAGAAAAGAGCAAAAAGAGGGAAAATGAGACTCACCCTTGAAGACTAGTCTTTCATCAACTCTTGGTCCAAAAATCTGAGCTTTCAACCTCTTCAAAAGAGTCCCAAAGTGCTGGAATGGAGGATGGAGGTCTTGTGCTATGAGTTGGTGTGTAAAAATGGTGTAAGAATCAAAAGGTTTTGATGGTTAGAATGTAGAGAGAGAGAGATTTAATGTGAGAGCTCCACCAAAATTTTTTTAACCCCTAAAAACCAGCTGGGAGTGCTGGTTATATAGGCCAGAAGAGGGGGAAAAAAGGGGGGGGAAATTGAAATTCAAATTTCCCCCCAAAAAGGCCAAAAAGTGAGATAAAGAGGCAAATGGTAGCTTCTGGTCTCAAACTGATGAGAGCCCTTCAACAAAGTTGAAGAGGGGCTCAAAACAAGACATTTTGTAGTTTATGACCAAGTCCAAAAAAGCCAACAAGTAAGCCTAAAATACCGTGCAAAATAGGCCTAAAAGAGGGTTTAAACACAAAGTGTAAAAAGGCAGCTTTAAATAGCAAAAGGTCCTTAATAAAACATGAAAAAGAGCTCAAAATATGACTATTTCTAGTTTGGGTCGGAGCCTAAAAATGCTTGCAAGCAAGGCTCGGGGGCCAAAACGCGCAGTCTGGGGCCCCGAAAACTGACTGTTAGGCACCGGAAGTGGTGTTCGACCACGAAGTTGGTCTCTCAGACCACAGTGTCCCTCAAAAGGGAGTAAATAAGATGTATGCCAAAAACTGGGGCAAACGGAGGTGGTTAGGCGGTCCCGAACCGAGGCACACGGCCTGACGGCTTTGAAAACCGGGAACCGGGCTCCGAAATGGGAAAACTGGCCTACGACCACGAAAAGTAGCCCACGGCCACTGAGAGATGATCAATGAGACCTCTCCCTCCCTTCGGGAAGAGAAAACAGAGAAAACGAAGCCTGGTTCGCAAACCGAGGCAAAGCACAAAAGAGTCCGGAAGTCCGGAGGCAAGGCTCGTAGCCGGGACTCCGCAACCTCAGAACAAGCACAATATGCAACATCACCAAGCGCTCAATCGGTGACGTCTGAGTCTTAAGGTCGGTCAAAAATGGGGTGTCTACACTGGTGCTGTTGGAAAGCTAACTTATGGGGCTTCAATTTGGACACTGGACGACCACTTTTTGGCCTTTTTCAGCCATTGGCCGACCACTTTTCTTTCCGGGAGACCACTTTTTATCTTGAAAAACCAGAAAAAGTAGCTGGCCGACCAGAAAAAATGGCTGGCCGACCACTTTCTCATGAAAAGTGGTCGGCCGACCAGTAAAAGTAGTTGGCTGACCACTTTAACTGGTCGGCGGCCTTCCTACATATTTTACAGGTGTTATGGATGCCAGCTGTGCTAGCTGGAGGGCACAGACTGTATCCTCCATACACGTGTATGGAGGGATTTATCCAAGCTCTAAGCTTCTCCAAGAAGCTTTAGCTTATGTTTTTCTATAAGAGAGAGGCTTCCCCTCCCTTCTCCATGCTGGATTTTGGCTGAGAGCATAGGCTTACACTCTCTCTATATCCTTCTCTTTCTCTCTCTATATTGGTGCTTTGCTTCACACTTGTACACACAACCTCATAGCCAAACACTCTTACCTTGTTGCTGAGTTGCTGAAGGGTCTTGAGGGAGCTCAAGAGTTGGTTTTGGCTCAGAAAATTTGCTGGTATTGCAGTGCTTCAAGGGTAACTTTCTTTTTCCCCCTTTTAGCTCTATTTTGATCACTCTCTTAGCCATATTTGCATGCTTCTCTTGGCTTAACTTTAAACTACAAAAAGCTTTATTTTTGAGTACTTAACATGTTTTTTGAGGCTTCTTAGGTGTTGGGGGTGTTCGACCCCCTTTTGTGCCTTGTTTGGCCTTGTTTTGTGCCATGCCTTGAGGCCTTTGAATTAGTCTTTGCTTGGCCTTTTAACCACCAAAATCCAGTGGATTTTCAGTGGTAGGCATATGGTTTTGAGGCCTCAAATCAGAGGGGGGTGATCCCCTTTCTTCTTGTTTTGTTTGCTCGCATTATTGGCCTATCAAAAGAGCATGTGTTTCTACCATTTTGAGGCTTAGTTCAGGCACTTTTTTGTGACTTCTAGGGCTTGCCTTGACTCTGTCCATGGCTGGTTTGGTCACCTTTTGCATGCTTCTTGTATGTGTAGTGTAATCCCATTTGTGGCTTATCAAAGTAGCATGTTTTTCTAGCATGTATTGGCTCCATTTCAGTGGGTTTTTGGCCATCATTTGCCATGTCATAACTCTTTTTTGGGTTGGTTTGATGGCCCCATGCATGCTCCATGCACTTGTAGTGCATTTCCATGAAATAGCCTAACATGCATCATGTTTCGACATGTCATTTTAGTATGCTTTTGGCTTAGCTCTGAGAAGACTTTGTTCATGTTTTAGCATGTTTAAGGTCTGATTTATGTTGTTTTGGTCATGCATGCTATGCTTTGTATAGTCATAGTGCATTTTAGCTCACTAGCCTTGAGTTTCCAAGCCACTAGCATGCATTACTTGGGTTATTTGCATGATTTAGCATCATTTGGAATGATATTTCAGAGCTTATATCTTTGCCATATTCTCATGTTTATCACTCCTTCAATGTGTTTGAGAGTTGCACCTTTATGCCTTGTTTGTGAGCCATTGCATGAGCCTTATTTTCTTGCCTTTCAAGCCATCATCTCAGTCCATTTTGGCTACTGTTTTGGCCTGCATAAGGTCTGTTTGGGTTGGTTTGGCCATTTGGCATTGTCTTGCATGCCTTTAGTGTAATACACTTCACTAGCTTCGATGCTTGAGCCTTTCAACATGCATTACATGAGTTGTTTGCATGATTCTAAGTCATTTTGCATGCTATTTCAGTGCTGGAACATATGCCATTGTACTCCATGTGTTCATCCTTTCAATGCCTTTGGAGAGTTGTATTTTGTGCCGTGAGCTTGGGCCAATATGCATGCATGTTTGTATAGCATTTTGAGTTTCTATCTTAGCATGTATGGCCACTGATTTGGGCATGACTGAGGTCAGTTCATTTTGGTTTAAGTCCATCGAGCATTGTGTATGCCATATGGTTCATTGCGTTGTGTATGCCATGTCCATTCGCATTGTGTATGCTAGTTGTTGTTCATATTGTTGCACGCTTATGTTGTCTTGCATTGAGTATGCATGCATTAGCATAATTTGCATGTCATTAGCTTTGTTAAGTTAATCATGTCACATTGCATTGAGTGGGGTATGTGGTTCTTAGCACTGTGCATTGTGCATGCCATTAGAATTGAGAATGCCATGTTGTTGCATGATTGATTATTGCATTTGTGCATGCCATGTCCATTGCCTAGCGTATGCTAGTTACCATGTGCATTGCGTATACTAGTTGTCATGAGCATTGTGTATGCCATGTAGTTCATAACATTGTGTATGCTAGTATGTTAGTTGCATGTTTTCATGCTTGTCCCTTGCATCGTGTTCATATGCTTGTTTCATTGCATTGAATGTTTGCATGCTTGAGCCGCATTGTGTATGCCATGCCATGTTATTTGTTGCATCGTGTTTGGAATAGGAGCTAGTCCAAACACGGGAAACGAGAGACGTTTCATACTCGAAGTGATGAAACGTGCCTCAATTCTTGGTCGCCGACACTCTTGACTATACATGATGGAGTTTTAGGCTTTATGTGTTCATGTGTGCATTCATTTCATATTGAGTTGTGCAATTTGGCTCCTCGGCCATCAGGCATCGAGATGTGTGATTAGTGGCCTGAGGGTCGAGAACCACACCCCCTTGAGCTTATGTAATGAGAGGGAGGGTGGTTATGCATACATGTGTTTCAAATACTTTGTTATGCCCCTTTCTTGCTCTCTGTTGCAGCAAACTGAAGTCTGGTAGCAGAAACTGGATGGCCAACCAAATAAAGTAGCTGGCCGACCACTTTTTCTGGTTTTCAGCACAGAAAGTGGTTGGCAAGTGGCCGCCAATGCCAACAACTGGTCAACAGCCCTCCTACAGATTCCCATGATGGAGTTTCAGCCTTCTGGAGCTTCAGCCTTCTGCAGCTTTTTGCAGTGTTCTGAGACCAGTTGCAAACAGAGGCAAATCGGGGCATCGCGATGGATTTTCGCATGAGGTGACCAGGCACGCATCCTTCGTCATCCAAGGCAGAGTTGAGGCAGCCTATTTCATATAGTTTATATGCTTATTCAATTGCCAACTTAGTTAATTTGTTAATTAGTTAGAGTTGTGTAATAATTAGTTGTAGCTTGTTATTCATTCTGTTGTGTAATAATTAGTTTAATTAGATTAGCTTAGATTAGCTAGTTGGTTCTGTATTATTCATTCAGACCCTCCGTCGAGAGGGCACAACTGTTGTAAATAAGTGTGCGTGTGTGTGATGCATGTCTTCCAACCCCCATTTCTTTCTCCCTTTTATTTACCAGCTTATGATGGTTAGTTTTAGGGCATGTTTCAATTAGCATCCTTATGCTCGCATGTTTGTATCCATTCATCTGTCTTGCATGCACTAGGCTCGGCGCATCATACTAACTGCATTGTATTTCAATTCTTGTTTGAATACATGTATCAAATTGCATTTCACATGACATTTTAGAATAGCCAAGCCTATCTTAGTTGCATTTTGTATGTGTTGCATTAGGCATTCTTGACATAGCTAGGATCATGCATTGATTTCTAACATAGCTTTTGTTTTGGCTCGGAGTACTCGGTAAGTGTTTATGCTTTAGCATCCTTGCGTGTGTGTGAGTGACTGCCATGATAGCATGCTTGCCATGAGGCTAACTGCTTATGTGATATAACTGCCTGAATGCCTGTGGGTGAAGGTTGGATTACTTGAATTGGAACAATTCATTGATTTGAGGGTGGCAAAATCCGCATTTTAGCCTACTTGCGAGTAGCAAATCGCTTTAAAAAACAAACATGATGTTTTGTTTCAACTTAGGCGATCCAGTCTATACTTGTATGCCGTGCGCATCACATTGTAATTCTAGGTTAATAACCGGAATAAGAGCACATGTGTTTTCAAAAACAAGATATCATGTTAGTAAAGGCCGATCTTTGATCGGGCGAGCGGGGGTGCTCATTACATGACCTTCCCCTCTCGTACCTAAGTTCTCGAGCCGAGGTAATTTTGGTGATGACGGACACGTGGCCTTAGGCACGAGTCAGGGTTTCCTAAATTTCTCAAAAATAAAATATTTAGGTGGTGACTCTGTATCTGACAAAGCATTCCATGTTTAACACTTCTTTCTAAAAATCAGTTTTTCAAAACGATTTGCCGGATTTGGACTCTTTGGTGATTTATTAATCTCGCATTGCACTTTGCAAGATCAGATTAAGAACCGTGACATTGAGTTTGAACTGTAGTGAGCCCAATGAACAAAACGGGATTTTCCCGGGACGTTCAGGCGCGTCTACAATGACCGCAAAAGGTCTAAAAGACAAATGAATCAAGACTAAGGCCTCTTGCATGACGCGACTCTAGTTGATCTCTCAAAACACGGTTTCTCATCGCCCATTGGGGCTGGGGTTGGACATCCCGCTGCTCACCTATATACATAAACATAAACAGTGAGCCAACGCCCAGTGAATAATACTAGAGTAAGGAAGTTAATGAATGAGATTCGTCCATAAATGAGTCATACTCATAGTTTAAACATTTGAACTACTATTCCTATTCATATCAAATTTATAGATCATAATGAAGCAAAACGACCTCGGGTCCAACAAGTCATATCCATATACAAAACAACCTCAGGTCCATAGTATACAAAACGGCCTTAGGTCCATTTATACAAAACGACCTCGGGTCCAATACTCATTTATAGGCCGACCTTAGGTCTAATAGGTTCATCTGCCATTGACCATCGGCCTTTTATATCATAATACCAAACGACCTTGGGTCCAACATTCTGATATTCATAATTATGCGCATATAATCATGATCACATCCGTATTCACTTTCATAACGACCTTTGGTCCAATCAGTTTTTTTATTCAAAATGACCTTTGATCCATTTAACATTCATACAAAACGACCTTCGGTCCAAATCATATTTAAGATGACTTTCAGTCTATCTTATTAAACATTCCAAACGTCCTCAAGCCTAATCTGCATCCCTATCAATATTCCAAACGGCCTTAGGCGCACTTTTAGATTTTCACATCAATCACTTTATAGATTCTATTATGAATCGTACAAACAGAATACTCATTCATAGTACAAATTCATAAGTTCAGAAATTTACCACATGGGTAACAGTTAGAAAATAATGCATACACAAAAATATCTTTATTAAGATATTACTCACTGTGTTCCGGTGCCTGATTCGTCCTTGCACTTGACCCTACATAATTCATAACACATTGGGTCATTATACAATTCAATCAGTTCTTTGATTTGCTTAATGCTTTTAGGCTTCTTTCATGCTCTTCAATTCATTTACAAATGTTCAATGCATGCCTAAGAGTGCTTAGAAATGAAAGAGAACGAAAAACGAAACATAAAGCGTCTTTGCAAAAGAATGAGCTTGGGTGTTAAAAGGCCTATATATATACACTTGGCTGATCAACTTAATTAATGCCAATTAACTAGGCTTAAATTAATCAATTTAATCCAATTATTTTGATCCGAATAAATTTTTAATTAAATTTCACCACAGGCTCTAAAAATTAAGCTAATCACATTGGTACAGTCAATTTTGGTTGCTGATGCCTCTACGACCTTCAATTTAAATTTTATAACAGAAAATCAAACAGATTTTTCTACGGTGAACATATAGAAATTCAAACACACATATAATCATAAAATTAGCATTCAAAATCATATCAAGCTCATAATTATAAGCACAATTAGGACCAATTACCATAACATAGAGTAGGGTTATCACAGAGGGGGTGGTCCAGGCCCTCGTTGTGGCTTGTGATTTCTAAAACCTTGTTCTTGGTATACTTGCTGCCTAGGTTTTTCATTGCCCCTTGGTCTTGGGTTATCATAGTTTGGTTGTTTAAACTTTTGGTCGACAAAGTTGTATTGTCCTAGTCTTGTTCTATCGACGGCAGGTTCCTTATACCCATTGGCTCTAAACTGGCCCCCTAGTATAGGCCTCTGGTCAGCAAAGTTATACTACCCTATTTTTGGTCTGTCGATGATAGGTTCCTCATACTTAAGGGATTCTAAATTGCCTCCTTGGCATAGGCCTAGCCATGTCATGCATTGGTTCTTCATGTTCTAGGGGCCAATTCTGCCCCCATTGCTTTGGTCTATTATTCCTTTCAAAGGTTGGATTATAATGTGACTTCCCTTCTAAGGCCTCTCTTTGAACAGTAGGACTAGAGGGACCAGATTACCCTTCATAATTGATGCTAATTTTAGTTTGTTTATATGTTTGATTAGGATTCATTTGAAACCTCTTTTGCTCCTCCTCTTGGAGAGTGGGAGGTCTATAAAAAGAGGCGCTACTCTGGTGGATTTTACTTGCCTTAGGGGTTTGAAATTGTACCTTAGTCACTTGTGTTTCCATTATGGATAGTGGTGGAGGAATAGGGGTAGGGCTGAATCCCCCGAGCATCATGAGCTTGGCCCTCATACTTTCTGTGAGGTGTTCTGGTCTCATCTCGAAGGTATGGCCAAGCTGGGCAATCATTTCCTCTATTTGTTCAACCGCTAGGATGTGGTGCTGGCCTCTATTAGTTACATCTTGACCATTTTTCAATCCTACTCTATACCTAGCTGCCACTAATTGGCTATCCGTAATGACCTCCATGTCTTCCCCGAACTCGGGGAAGCCAGTAGGAACACTTGTTTCTTCAATAGGCCTTTTACTTGGGTCCCCAAGAAGGCCTGACTCGCCAGCAATTTTCCTGCCGGTGTTAGTAGTCTCAATTTTCTCAGTTTTCTTCTTTACCATTACTCCAAGTTAGAATGGTCCCATCGTGCATCCCAATTTATGTTAGCAAATTTCGGTTTAGGCCCAATCGACAGTGATTGATCAACAGACTTAAACAAATTTTAATAAACACAAAAAGGTTAGGTTTTGTGGTTGAGTTCTACGCCTTAAACAGATTAATGACTTCCCTAGAGCTAATTATGTAAAGAAGGATTCGAACAGAAAAGAATATGTATTTATTTAATTAAATTGTCATTTCCTATCAGTTATAAGAACTCAAACAAGAATAAAGAAATGAAAAAATACAGCAATAGACAGAAAGAAGAGAAGTGGGGATTAGAAAAAGCTACTAGTTTAATCTACTCCTAAAATGGCTAACTTAGAACTACTCCTAGATAACTCTTTACAACTGTGATTGGTGGTTGTTGCTGATTTTTTATCTTCATTCCAGCTCCCTTTTATAGTTGACTCCTGGCTTGGCTCTTGGTTCTGATCTCCCTTTATTCTTTGCTTGTCTTCATGTTTATCCTCCTATTTTAAGGACTATTTTTTGATTTCTACCTTAATTCTCTGTTATCATCTTTTGTAGCCTTCTTTTTTCAACCCAACCTTATGCCATGTCAGCTATTTTAGCCAACCTTGCCACGTCATCCTTACCATGTCATTGCTATGACCTGTCGATGGAAGATTCCTGAATTTTAGTATCAATAGCTACATTTGGGCAGATCCGAATGTGGAATGTCCAACCAAACATGGTGAATATAAAAATCCTTGGTGTATTTTTCAAATGTAACATATATGGAAATCACGAGATTAAAATAATGTGACATGCCTAGCATAAACCATGGGCAAATGTGTCAATTCCCATATAATGGGACTTCTGTGTTCATTAAAAAAAAATGGGACCGACTAGTCCACAAGTTCTCCTTTTGAGATTTATGAGTCAATCGCCCTTAGAAAAATAACTTGTGGATCCCAAATAAAATAATGTCCCATCATTTTTGACAAGATTATAAGTACAACTTTTTCTTAAAAAAACATAAAAATTTAATATTACAAATTGCTCTCTTTTCCATATCCATTTAGAATGGTGTGTGAACCATATTATTTAAAATTAAGAGTGATACTGGTTTTTTTTTTTTTTTTTTTTTTTTTTTTTTATTTTAAATAAAAGGATAACCAGATACAACTTTATGTTATACAAGAATTTTGTATAAAATTTTATTTGTATGTCATTAATAAAATTTTATTTGTATATCATTAATCAAAAACTAAATAAAAATCAATACCAAGCAATTCAACAATAAGGCCAGAACTATGAACACACAGATGAAACTGTAAAATCTGCATTTATTGAGCAATGAACTATCTTAAAACTTTTAACAGTACAAACAAAATCCAAAAGTTAAGGTAACGACAGGGAAGAAGAAAAAGAAGAGCTGCTGTATATTGATTCTTCTACTCCCAGTCCTACAGCATCCAAAAGATCCGAAACAAGAAGCTCCCAACTCAGTTCACCTAACAAGATTTGCTGTCTCATTTTTGTGAAGAAGGTTTTGGGCTGGCAAGTTGCTCGAGGTCCTTTTCCTTTGCATACCAGTCTGGTATTATCTTTGCAGCATGGGGATAAATATCTCCATATGCATTCCTGATCGTTGATTCTGCAACTGTAGTAGCATTCGCAATATCTGCACACATATTGCTTCAATCAAGTCCATGTATACATCCAAGATGATCTTTGATTTTCACATCCCTACTAATCAAGCCAAAACTGAGCAAAACTGAGCATGGGTCAAGCACTGCGTTGGTTGGGCACACACACTGACCAATACAATATCAATGCGTGGTCGGTTTTAACGGTCAATGAGGCCTAAGAATCAATTTTGTTCCAGGGTAATATCATCTATATTATTATTATTATCATTATTTATTTATTTATTTGCTAAGGTAACAAGGGAATTTGAGCCCCCAAAATAGGTTGAGAGACGAACACCTACAGGCTAAAATATGAATGAAAACTAGAAATCTGTACTACCCACTTTCATTCATATTGCCAGTAGCGAGAGCAACTCCAATCTTTCATTGAATTCAAATTTTTTTTAGAGAAAAAAAAAAAAAAAAAAAAGAAAAGAAAAGAAAAGAAGAGAGCTAACAATGAGTTCCAATCATTTCAACTAACCTTTATCAAGGCGAAGGAATTGCAAATATTTCTTGAAATGAGAGAGAAACCAAAGCCTTTGCTAATTTTTATTTATTTTTTTTCAGTCACATAATGTTACCAAGTATTAAGAAGAGTATGGATTTGAGATAGTTAAAAGAGGTTTTTGGGATAAGTTGAGAACTTTTTAAAAAGATCTAATGAAAAAGAAGAAGAAAAGAAAAGAAAAGAAAAAAAGGATTAAAGTGTTTCATACCAAATCAAGCCCTTTGGCTAAATTTTCACTCAAATTTGATGAAAAATAGAGAGTCAAGATTGGAAATGGCCTAAGAGGCTAACATATGGTTAATCATAAAATCATATGTTTTCCCACAATCGTAACATGTGTCGATCCTTCTATTGTTTGGCATAAAAAATTAAAAATAAAAATAAAATAAAAAAAAATCCAAAACAGAGTCTATCTTGTCTTAAACAACCTCATTTATAACAAACAAGACATGGATTTTTTAAACCTTGCAGCAGAGGCTTGTTTTTACTTGACAGCCGAGTGATCATGTAAATAATTGCAGCTGCAATGGATATAGGGCTCCTTCTGTAATGAAAAGTTATCCAGTAAATAATAGTTAGGTAAAACTGACTATCCAAAGTATGTATAACCAGTATACAATAAAAAGTGATTGTGCCAAAGGATCAAAGAGCAGCAGTAAGGTTTCTGTTAGATCTTCATCAACTAAAGGGACCATGGAGGTATCTGTGATATTCGTGTACACTCATAGACGAAGCTAGAAATCTCGTTTAGAGGGTCAAAGTAAATTTAACAAAAAACAAAAAACAAAAAAAAATAAAATTTCTAGCTTCTGGAAAATGATAACTTCTTTGAAAAATTAGTAAGTCAATCACTAAATCTATATAAACCACTTCTTGATATACTAATTGCAATTAATTGATATAATTTTTTAGCAATATACTTAGGATTTTAGTGTATAATTTATTAGAAAAATCATTTTAAGGCATTTTATTGATTAATATAACTTATATAAATAAAGGATGACAAATGATGATATATTTACATATCAAGTAGAATTCATTATGTAATACATGAAATAGTTTGAGATTATGCCATACATATTTTAGAAGTACTCATGAAATAGAAGGCCAATAAAAGAATTTTCAAAAACTTAGGGGGCATTCTATATAAATCGAAGAAATAATCATAAATTTTAATAAGAATAAAAAATAAATTGAAAACTTATCTTCATCCCTGCAACACTCGGTAACATGGTCAAATCTAGAGACCTGACTATTTCAAAAATTAAATAAAAAAATTATTCTTTGCCCCAAACTCAATAGAAACCCTGGTACATGTATTCAAAACCTCTTCATGAAGCACATTCCATACTTATGCCACATCTACAAGCTTTTAGTCCCGTAGAAGCACTACTACATGATGCTAGAGATGTCTCAGAAGTTCTCACACATGAGAAGAAAAATCGATTTGCAGTATGAGGTGAACATAGGCCAGGATGGGCCCAGACTAGATGAAATGAAGTGTGTACTGAATTAGTAAACTTCCTAATCACACGACTGTCTTATCCCTGGATTTCCTCCAATCTTAATTGAAACATCTCAATTAGATATTCATTTGTTTTATTAATTTCTCGCCACTTGGAAAACAAAATACCTTAATCTCCACATCTGATTCAACAAGAGTAATTTGATTTAGTTCCTTATGGAAGTACTCTGATCTCAAAATTTGACAATCATTGGAACACAAAAAAGAACTGGAATAATTTCAAATATAAATGTTAAAGATGTCTATAACAGCTCTAAAATTTTATTTTATTTTTTCACCTTCTCTGTATAGCATTACTCTAGTCTCTATTTGTAGAGGGCTAGAAATTAAGGCTCAAATTAAGTATAGACCTAAGTGCTGAGGTCGCCTCTTTTGTGCGACCAAGAATGACTAAAGGAGCATGGGCTAAAGCCCAAGGGAAGTGGGCCAACAGTAGGCCGAAGCAGGTCTGACCTACCAAAGATTTGAATAGACTCCAGGAAGGAAAATGTCTACGGGAAGTTGCAGAGGGAACACTTGCAGCGGTCAAGTTGCTGAGGCATTTTGCCTTAGTGCCGCCATTCTCAATATTGTCGGTTCCGCTGTCATCTGAAGTTGCTGAGGGAAAGAGAAAACAGAAGCAACTAAGTTGTAGAAACAACACTTGCAGCGGTCAAGTTGTAGAGGTACTTTGTCTCAGCGGCGCCATCCCAAGTATTGTCAGTGCCGCCGCCATTCCAAGTATTATCAGTATTAACATCATTTGGAGTTGCTGAGGGAAATAGCAACCGCAACAACTACAGGCGCTGTAACTAACTTGCGAAAGGAACACCCCGCCAAGGTGATAAAAACCTTTGGGAGAAGCTTCCCCTCCACAAGTAGAGACTAATGCTTAGTGTTGATAGCAGGCCCTAAGGCTTACTGGTTGGAGCTAATAGCAGGCCCAGAGATACTAGTATACAATGGTGATCTCGCGAAGATGGGAGCATGGCAGCCAGAGCACAAAGGACTCCCTTTCCATTTACCCACGTCATGGGCCTGCCTTAGTTGCACAAGTAGGACCAAGGAAGCCCGCTTGGGCTTGGTATTAAGGGACAGAATGGCTGATAGTAGGCTTGGCTGTGGCCTTTGCCCTGGGAAGCTAGGGAGTTTGCGATTAGGTGGCTAAGGATGGAGGCTTCGTTGAGGTGAACACGAACATAGCCGATAGTAGGCTAATGAAGTTCTAAGAATGCATGTACTGGCTAAATAGAATTGAGAAGGCAAGTGCAGTAGTAAGGTTCATTGCTGCAAGTGCACTTGTGGAGGTTCAAGCTGAGAAAGCAAGTGCAGCGGCAAACACACCTGCCGCAACTGCAATTGGTGAGGCTCAAAATGTA
>JAPPVO010006756.1:0-23301 GCA_030407325.1 Camellia japonica | reverse complement strand
CACCTAAATATTTTATTTTTTGGGAAATTTAGGAAACCCTGACTCGTTTGCCTAAGGTCACGTGTCCGTCATCACCAAAGTTGCCTCGGCTCGGGAACTTGGGTACGATTGGGGAAGGTCACTTCGTGAGCACCCCCGCTCGCCCGATCAAAGATCGGCCTCTACTGACCATGATATCTATTTTTGAAAACATTGTGTGTTCTTATTCCGGTTATTAGCCTAGGTTACTATGTGATGCACACAGCATACAAGTATAGACTGGGTCGCTTGAATTGGAACAAAATCATTGACTGTGAGTTTTAAGCCCACTAGATAGTGGCAAAACCATGTTTTCTAAGCCTACCTGAGGGTGGCAAAATCTGCATTTTAAGTCTACTTGCGAGTAGCAAACTATCTTTCAAAAACAAACATAAAATGTTTTGTTCCAATTCAGGCGACCTAGTCTATACTTGTATGCTGTGTGCATCACATAGTAACCTAGGCTAATAACTGGAATAAGAACACACAATGTTTTCAAAAATAGATATCATGGTCAGTAGAGGCCGATCTTTGATCGGGCGAGCGGGGGTGCTCACGAAGTGACCTTCCCCATTCGTACCCAAGTTCCCGAGCCGAGGCAACTTTGGTGATGACGGACACGTGGCCTTAGGCAAACGAGTCAGGGTTTCCTAAATTTCCCAAAAAATAAAATATTTAGGTGGCGACTTTGTATCTGGCAAAGCAGTCCATGTTTGGCACTTCTTTTCTAAAAATCTGTTTTCTCAAAACGATTTGCCGGATTTGGACTCTTTGGTTCAAGATTAAGAACCGTGACACAAAATCGAGTCCGAGCTGTAGCGAGGTCCCCCGTGGGCCTGTCTACAGTTCTTTAGGCCCGCGGGAGGGGACCCCGCTACAGCTCGGACTCGATTTTGTGTTACGGTTCTTAATCTCAAACCAAAGAGTCCAAATCCGGCAAATCGTTTTGAGAAAACAGATTTTTGAAAGAAGTGCCAAACATGGACTGCTTTGCCAGATACAGAGTCGCCACCTAAATATTTTATTTTTGGGAAATTTAGGAAACCCTGACTCGGTGCCAAAGGCCACGTGTCCGTCATCACCAAAGTTGCCTCGGCTCGGGAACTTGGGTACGATTGGGGAAGGTCACTTCGTGAGCACCCCCGCTCGCCCGATCAAAGATCGGCCTCTACTAACCATGATATTTAGTTTTGGAAACATTGTGTGCTCTTATTCCGGTTATTAGCCTAGATTTACTACGTGATGCGCACAGCATACAAGTATAGACCGGGTCGCCTGATTTGGAACAAAACATTTTATGTTTGTTTTTTAAAGATGGTTTGCTACCCGCAGGTAGGCTTAAAATGCAGATTTTGCCACCCTCAGGTGGGCTTAGAAAAGATGGTTTTGCCACTATCTAGTGGGCTTAAAACTCACAGTTGATGATTTGTCCCAATCCAAATAACCCAACCTTCACCCATAGGCATTCAAGCAGGTATATCACATAAGCACATAGCCTCATGGTAAGCATGCTATCATGGCAGTACTCACACGCATGCAAGGATGCTAAAGCATAAAACTCACCGAGTACTCCAAGCCAAAACAGAAACTGATTAGAAATCCATGCATGATCCTAAGTATACAGAAATGCCTAATGCAACACATGCAAAATGCAACTATAGCAGGCTCGGCTATTCTAAACATGGCATATGAGATGCAACAGCTATCAAGTATTCAATTTGAGAATTGAAATACAAATGCAGTTAGTATGATGCGCCGAGCCCGGTGCATGCAAAACAGATGAATGAATGCAAACATGCTATCATACTGTATGCTAATTGAAACATGCCCTAATCTAACCATCATAAGCTAGTAAATAAAAGGGAGAAAGACGTGGGGTTGGAAGACATACATCACACACACGCACACTTATTACAGTTATGCCCTCGCGCAGAGGGTCCGAAAGAATAATATACAGTCCCGAATAGTACAGTCCAAAATATGTACAAATCCCTAATTAATTTACAAATTAACTAAGAAAAATAATAGACTGGCATGCAAGCCAAGGACTGTCTTGACTCTTCTCCAGATGATAAATGATGCATGTCCGGGCTGCCCTTGCACGGAAATCCACTGTGATGCCCCAATTAGCCTCTGTTTTGCAATGGTTTTTGGAAAGCGCGCCAAGCCTCGGAAGACTGATGATTCTTGATTTGCTGCAACAGAGAGCAGGAAAGGGACATGGCAATGTATTTTCACAAATGTATGCATGCCTCGATCCTCGTGCCACTAATCACGCATCTCGATGCATGATGGCCGAGGAATCGAATTGCACAACTCAATATAGAATGAATGCACATATGAACACAACAAGACCTAACTCCATCATGGATGATCCGGAGTGTCGGTGACTGGGAAATTGAGACACGTTCCGTCACTCGGAGTACGAAACGCACCTCGTTTCCCATGCCCGGGCTAACTCCTATCCCGAACACAATGCAATATGCATGACATGCATGAAATGCAACTAAGATACAACCTAACATGCACGATGCTATGAAATGGCATACACGATGCACGAGGTAACATGACATACACAATGCGCTAACATACAACCTAGCATACATAATGCTATGGAATGAAATGGCATACACAATGCGTAATGGACTTACACCAACATGAGTGGACCTTAGCCACACTCACATAAGAGGCCATCAGATGAAAATGAGACACTCGAAATGCGTGCACACGTGCACGCAAACCGAGGACCGAACCTACGGCACGGAATGCCACTCTAACAAGACATGGCAAGGACATGGAATATGGCATACTAGCATATAAATTTCAGAGGCAAAATGAGATGCAAAACAGCCCCGAAAGATGGCAAAATGACACCCGATGCATGGGACGAGTCCCGAAACATGAAATTAGGCATACTGAATGACCTATAGCTATGCAATGCATGCATAATTTGAACATGAAGTGTAAAGGAAGAAGCAAGGAAGCCCCAAAAAAAGCATATTTACAGTTTAAAGCAAGGCCAAACAGTGGGCACAAATAGGGCTAAATTAGCATGCAAAAATGGCCCCGAAAGCGAGATAATGAAGCAACTAACAAATTCTGGCCCCAAAAAGAGAAGGGCCCTTCTAAAATGTTGAAGAGGGGCCCAAAATATGATGTTTTACAGTTTATGACAAACCACAAAAACAAACACAAGTATGGAAAAATTCTCATGTAAGAAAGGGGCCAAAATGGAGACAAAGAAGCAACTGATGCATGCTGGTCCCAAAAAGGTGAGGGCCCTTCAACAATGTTGAAGAGGGGCCCAAAATATGACGATTTACAGTTTAGTACCAGACCCAAAACAGTATACAAGTATGCTCAAAATACCATGCAAAAATGAGGCCAAAAAGAGAGCTACAACACAAAGTATACAAAAGATGCCTCAAATAGGAAAAGACCCTTAATGAAACATGAAGAGGGGGTCAAAATATGGCCATCTTCAGTTCGGACCAAAGTCCAAAAACAGAAGCACAATAGGCTAATAAATCATGCAAAAATGGGGGCCAAAAGTGGATATCAAAGCAAGTGACACATGGAGGATTCAAACAGTGATGAGCCCTTCTACAATGTTGAAGAAGGGATTAAAATAAGCCTATTTACAGTTTATATTATGCTTCAAAATAGATTATACACAGGCCTAAAATGCTACACAAGAAATAGGCATACAAGAGGGATAATGAAGCAAGTGCAAAATGGGGGCCTCAAACAGTGAGAGACCCTTA
This sequence comes from Camellia japonica, assembly GCA_030407325.1. NCBI lineage: Eukaryota > Viridiplantae > Streptophyta > Magnoliopsida > Ericales > Theaceae > Camellia > Camellia japonica. Next base: position 19,519 of record JAPPVO010006756.1, on the reverse strand, counting down.
AGGAAACATAAAATAGAGCTCAAGAGAATGCTATTTTCAGTTATGGCCGGAGCTCAAATATACAAGCAAGAGGGGCTAAGAAATGATGCAAGAATAGGACCAAAAAGAGGAGAGAAGGACTTACCCTTGAAGACTCAACTTTGACAGCCTCTTGGTCCAAAATGTAGCACTCCTAGCCTCTGAAAAACCAACTCCAGCTGCTGGAATGGAAGATGGAAGGGTGGGGCTATGGGTTGGTGAAGAACCAAGGGTTTTTTTTAAGGCTTAGAGTAGAGAGAGAGAGAGAGATTTAATGTGAGAGCTCCAAACCAAAATGTTCTAACCCCTAAAACACAGCTGAGGGGTCTATTATATAGACACAAGAGGGTGGAAAAGAGGGGGAAAAAAGGGGGGGGGGAAATGAAATTCAAATTTCCCCCCAAAATTGGCCTAAAAGAGAGATAAAGGGGCGAGTGATAGTAGGAGATCTCAAACCGAAGAGAGCCCTTCAACAAAGTTGAATAGGGGCTCAAAATAAGACACTTTATAGTTTATGACAAGCCACGAAAATAAATACAAGTAGGCCTAAACTATCATGCAAGAAAAGGCCTAAAAGAAGGGTAAAGAAGCAAGTGGCAGTAGGAGATCTCAAACAGCAAAAGGTCCTTAATCAAACATGAAAAGGATCTCAAAATATGACTATCTCAAGTTCGGGTCGAAGCCCAAAAATGCAGAATGAAGGTTCGGGAGCCAAAACACGCAGTTCGGGGCCCCGAAAGTGGGCTGTTAGGCACCGGAAGTGGTGTCCGACCACGAAGTTGGTGTCTCGGACCACAGTGTCCCTCAAAAGGAGGAAATAAGGTGTGTGCCAAAAACCGGAGCAAACGGAGGTGGTTAAACGGTCCCGAACCGAGGCACACGGCCGACAGCTCCAAAAAACCGAGAACCGGGCTCCAAACGGGAAAAATGGCCTACGACCACAAAACGTAGCCTACGGCCACTGAGAGATGGTCTACGAGACCTCTCCCTCCCTTCGGGAAGAGAAAACAGAGAAAACAGGGCCTGATTCACAAACCGAGGCAAAGCACAAAAGAGTCCGGAAGTCCGGAGACAAGGCTCACAGCCGGGACCCCACAACCTCAGAACGAGCACAATATGCAATATCACCGAGCGCTCAATCGGTGATGTATGCGTCTTAAGGTCGGTCAAAAATGGGGTGTCTACAGCTACGTACTTACCTTTATCTAGTATTATATGTCAGATTTTGTTTATAATTTTTAATTGATTGTTTCTAAGTTTTTCGCTAAGTTTTTTTATTACTTAATTAATGTATTATTTTATTCTATTATTATTTGTAACAAATTGTTATAATTTAAATCATATAATTTTATTGGTAAGACTGAGAAATCAAATTCTAATATTAGTTTAAACACAACAAAATAAAATTTTTTTGGGTAAATTACAAACACACCCCCTGAGGTTTACTTAAATTACAAATTACCTCTGTGGTTCTAGAAATTACATTACGTCCCCCTAAGGTTTCTAATTTCATAACAAATAGGTCCTTTTATTAATAAATTATCAAGTTAATTAACAGTTTTTAATAATGTTAAAATTTTATTTCAATTAATAATTCAGATAATTTTATTATTGTATCGGTGAACAGTTATGTGGACACCCCATTTTGATCGCCCGCAAGGCTCGAGCACTTTACTCGGAACACTTGATGATGAAGTGGTATTGTGTATGGTTCGAGGTCTCAACGAAGGAGTCTTATTCAAGCTTCGAAACAACCCCAAACCTTCCATATTTCCATTGATCATACCCAAGAAATTCATTTTTACACCTTGTGCCACCTTGTGTTGAGGCTGAAACAGAAAACAGGGGAACTTCATTGAGGGCCGGCCATGCCTTATTGAGGGCCAGCCGGGCTTCAATAGCGAGAAACACTGTTCTGGGCAGGAGGCCGCCAGCTGTCCATTTTTTAAGATATTTATCATCTTTTGTGCTCAAATTCTATAAATACGACCATATACCTCTGTTTTGGGGGTTGAACAATTGAGAGAAAGCCTATACACATAGAGAGAACTCCTTCTTCCTTCTTCTTCCATTACAAGTTACCTTTGAATTAACCTACCAACCTTGTATCATCTTTATACACTATAAACAACCTTGACTCATGATCTTAGAGCCTTGGTTGACCCTTGAGAAGCATAATTCAAGCTTGAGAGTGTGTCAAGAGTGAATTTGATCATTAACCAAAGCTTACTTCATTTTGAAAGGTATAAATTTGTAACTTTTGTTCTTGCCTTTGCTTACTTCATTTTTACTTATTTCTTGTATTCTTGGGCTATTTTGCACCCATTTTAAGTGCTAGAACTTGGGTTTGGATAAGCTACCAAAGGTGGTAAGGTTAACACCCTTACTTGCACCTTTTTTTATAGCTCAACCCTTGGTTCCTTTACACTCTTTTCCTTTGATTTTTGAACTGGTTTTCAGAGTTGAACTAAGGCCAAAAACATGGTTTAAAGTCTTGAAATCGGAGGGGTTGGCCATCCCTCATTGTTTTTGCTTACATAGCTTCATTACCTTTACCTTTTGTTTAACTTTTTGAGCTCTTTTCTTACATTTTCAACCACTGTTTTGGGCTTATTAGAGACTGTTTTAGGGCTTTCCTACTCTATTTAATTGGCTCAAGCTTTGATTAGTTTATTTGTTGTAGCATTAGTCTTTGTACATAGCTTGTTTTATGTTGTTCTTAGCCTTTCTTTGTCTAACTTTCATGATTACAACCTCATTTTAAGAATCAACTTGCCACTCATTTCTTTCATTTGAGAGTTGTTTCAATCGGTTGATGGCTATTCAACACATGAACTAGAGATTTACGCTTAATGGCTTAATCTCTACGGAGATTCATTGTCAACGGTGTAATCTCTCTTTCACGTTGAGAATTACTTTCCATTTGATGCTTCTCTCCTTTTAGAGGACTTAATCATCACTTCGAACAAATGGACTAAAGAATGGAAATGACTAAAAGAATTAACTTAAAAGCAATCAACACATATAAAAAAAATGAGTAATCTTGCTTAGGCTTAGCCGGACGTTATGCCAAGTTATAGAGTCAAGAGTGGTCATGCGTTAATTCATGGCGTTTTGATGATTCTTGAAGTGTCTCTACTTTTCTTTTTTTAGTTCATTCCATGATAAGAAGGGAGAAGTGGTCATATTCATTACATTCATTGATTTTTGTCCAAAATTGCACCGGAATCATCAAGCAATCAATTTGCTCATTGATGGTTTTGGAAACAATTCTAACCTTCTCTCGAGGCTTTTGCATAACAGAGAAGGAATGAAGGGACAAACAGAGCTTGAACAACTCTGTTTGCATTGTTTTCACTTCAGAACACAAAACAGAGTTTTGTACAAAATTGAGGCACGGCCGACCTTCTCTAGGTCCGGCCAGGCTTCATTGAGGGTCGTCCGGCCCTCAATGTTTAGTCAGCAGTGTATTTTTGTAGAAAATAAAGGACAGTGGCTGAGGTGAAACAAAGCAAGCTTGGGGCAGATAGAACTGTTCTTGAACACCATGCGTGTGCATGCATGCAATTCGTGTGCATACTCGCTTACATTATGATCATTGTAATTAATTAATTTAATATTGTTTATTGTAATTAGTATCATTAATTATTAAGTGTTGTAATAATTATTATTGTTTATTGTAATTGTTGTATTTAATTAGTTTAAATAGCGAGTTTATTTATCTTAGTTATCCTTGTTGTAATAGCATAGTTAGCTAGTTAATTAGCCTCATTTATTTATTCATTCAGTTTTGTAATACTTAGTTTAATTCGGACTTTGCAGACTTTGATTCACACCCTCTTGTACGAGGGCAATGTTGTAATAATGTATATGTCTTCCAACCCCACATTTTTCTCCCTTTTACTTACTTGCTTACGATGGTTAGTATAGGGCTTCATGTTTCATTAGCATTCTTATGATTCGCATCTATTTGTCTTGGATACATCCAAGGTTCGGCTCATCATGCTAACTCAATATCAAATGTTCAAATTCATTTACTTGAATACGTGTTCTCTCGCATGTCTTGAATGGAATCATATGCCATGCTCATAGCCGAGCCCATTAAAATACATAATGTGTGCGTTGCATTAGTCATATTGCATTAAGTTAGGAGCATGCATATTTTTCTAACTCTTTCACTTTTTTGGCTTGGAGTACTAGGTGAGTATTTACTTGTCTTAGCATATTGCATTGAATGTTTGTATACCTTGTCAAAACATGAATACCGTGAGGCTAATTGCTTAAGTGGTATAATTGTTTGAATGCATGTAGATGAAGGCTAGATGCTTGAACTGGGATGGTTTAATTGAATGTCCATTTTTTAAGCCCACTTTTTCAAGTGACAAATTCACAAAACAATTTCAAAACAAAACATGAGATTAAATGTTTCAATTCTTGCAAATTAGTCTATACCTTGTGTGCGCATCATATAGTAAATAGCTAATAACGAGAACAAAAGTATAAAATGTAAATAAAAATCACATCATGATTAGTAAAGGTCGATCTTTGATCGAGCAAGTGGGGTGCTCAATTCATGACCTTCTCCTCTCATACATAAGTTCCCGAGCCGAGACACTTTGGTGATGATGAACTAATGGCCTTTGACATGAGTTTTGGGTTTCCTAAATTTCTCAAAGTATTCAAGTGGCGACTTTGAAATCTGGAAAAGTAGTCCATTTTTGGCATTTGATTCAAACATCGATTTTTCAAAAAAAGAATCGCCGGATTTGGACTCTTTTTGTGTTTTTATTATTTCACATTGCACTTATGAAATCAGATTCAGAACCACAAGTAGAGTCTGAACTGTAGGGCTATTCGCCTTCCGAAATGAGCGCGGAAAGTCGGGCTACAAGTTAGAAATTTCACTTTTTCAATTAATTCTGTTAAATAAAAAATTCTAACAGGTAGGTATTTGTAATTTTCCAAACCACAGAGGGCAATTCGTATTTTAAGCAAATCTCAAGCGGTGGATTTGTAATTTACCCAATATTTTTTGAAGACAAAATAAAATTTTAAGATTTATCTATAATAGAATATTAATCGGCTGTGGAAGCAAATATATATATAAATATACGTAATTCATTGAGCTGTGCTGACATATATGGGACAAATATTTAAAACTTGTATAATATATATATATATATATATGACGTCAAATCCACATAAGTCTTGCAGCACCGTACAAGGTGTGTGAATGAACAAAAACAAACAAAACATTCTTCACAAGACAACTCTAAGCATGGTTCACAAAACTTGATTTCTTAAACAGGAACCTCTCCAGAAGGCACGGTGGTTGGCTGACCGAAAACTCTCTAAGCAACAGTTTAGGCCTGGTCACGCGCCTACTCACCTACATACATAATATAAACAGTGAGTGGAAGCTCAGTGAATAATAACAGAATAAAGGGGTAAATGAATGATGTCTCGACAGATTCAGAAAATAGAAATAGATTCATACTCATAATCTTGCTTGAATCGTATACGGAAATCAAAATTCATGATTGTTCATATGGGGTACATCAATTAGCGTTAACAGATAAAATACAGAGCACTAAGGGTCATACTTGTCAGTTCCATAAAGGAACCTCCGGTACTGGGAACGGATAACATACTTGTTATGTCACGACCCAAACCCGCCCCTATGGATTTAGCACCGTAACTGGCCAGTAATCCGAGATTACTGAAGGCCTGCTCAACAGTAAGACAGTAAAACAGAGTACAGGGGCATGGCGGAAGCCAATACAGTAAATAAACAATGTCCAATGAGCTGTGACAGTCTGTATGCAAAAAGACTTTTCATACATATGTATATATACACAGTACAGAACAGTATGCACAATATTTACAGTGATTACAAAACAGAACAGAAGGGGGAAAACTAAAACACCCCATAGCCTTTGCTAGACAGGCTCGGAACCTCGCAGTGAGGCACAGTAGTTGGCTTGACAAAAAGGGGAGTCCACTCCACGCTCCTAGCTCCGGCCTGGTGCCTGTACACCTACATATATATATAAGCAGTGAGCTAAAGCCCAGTGAATAACATAATGCGTAAAGGGGTTTAGAATGAATGTCCTTACAGTAATGAAAACAGTTCATTTCAATCAGTATATCAGTTGTTCAGTACAGTAAACAGTCATATGTGGTACATCCATTAGCATAACAGTACAGTAAACAGTAGGTCTAAAAGACCGAACAGTAAATGATGGCTATCAATCAGTAAACAGTAGTGGTTCCAACAAGGGAACCGACAGAGATCTCTGTAACAGTAACAGTCAGTAACAGTAGTTGCTAAGGATGCCACAATACAGTTCAGAATATAGGACATACATTCATTCAGTTAACAGTATCAGTTCAGAAAGCAATACAGTTCAATTGTTCAGAAGATAATCATTTTGAACATATCTTTACACAGTTGTTACTCACAGAGTTCTGGGCTATAGTAAGCTAGAGCGTCTCCACGGAAGCCAACCTTACACAGTAACAGATTGAACACACACACTAAGCTACACAGTTGGGAAAGACAATAACTTAATCCCTAGCTTGCCTCGGTGTGTTCTACATCTATATCCTCATTAAGATGTCTTAAACTAGGCCTAAGAATGCCTAGGATGGGATGAGGATGCAAAGATGTGTACAGAAAACAGTTTCAGAATTTTCAGAAAAACAGGGCTCCGCTCGAGCGCAGGTTTTCCCGCTCGAGCGGACATGCAACAAAGGTACCCGCTCAAGCGGCAAATACCCCGCTCGAGCGTACTGTAAAAGTACTGGATTGGTGAAATCTCCGCTCGACGGACGCTCGACGCCCGCTCGAGCGTGAGACACATGACCCCGCTCGAGCGCACAATACTCCACTCGAGCGGACTGTAAAATAGTGCAAAGTACTGGATGCTCGAATTCCCCGCTCGAGCGCCACTTTCCTCGCTCGAGCGGGAGTGCAAAATCTAGAAAATCCAGATTGCACCTCCAAGCCAAAAACCAAGTTTAAATGCACTAAATTGATTCTCTTGGGCCAAATTTCTAGAAAACATTTGTAAACACATAGAATAACATGATTCAAAGCTTAATTTGTAAAATCAAGGCCCAAGGGTAGTTCAAACAAGCTCAATTAGAAACCAATTTTCATGAACAATCCTCAAACATGACATGCATGAATTTAACTCAATTCAAAGCTTCAATTTGATGCTCTAGTGAGCCAATTCTTCAAATTCAAGATGAAATCATGATCGTTAACATTAACATGAACATGCATGAGGGAATTTATGAAGAACAACTTCAAAAATGAGAGACATGTACATGCATGCATGGAATGAGCTCTAATTCAACATTTTAGGACCAAAACTTAACTCAACTCTTCAATTTAGCACGAACCATGCAAGAACTAACTTAAACACAAGAATGAGAAGATGAATTTCTACCTTAAGCCTTGTAGTTCAAGTGTAGGAGCTCAGTTATGCAAATTTATACTTTAATCCCTTCAATTTCCAAACAAATCTACAAGTGAACTCAATTCTCTCACTCTCTCTCTCTCTCTCTCTCTCTATGGTCAGTTGCTCTCAAGAAATTAGGTTGAGGAAATGTTTTGGTTCAATGTATGCAAGCCCCTAAATGTGTGAGGTAATGGCCACTAAGTGGCATTTTGGCAATTAAGTCTAATTTGAGCAATTAACCAATATTTAATCTAATTTAATCATACCAAATCACTTTTCAGATAATTACACCATAAAATCACATAAAATCTAATTAACACAGAATGTCAATCAATTTCAGATTCGGCCACCGATAAGGCCTTCAATTTGCAGTTTAAACATAAAACACGAACAGATCAATTAACAATCAACATATAGAAAATGCATTAAAACAGATACAGTCAATCAATCAGTTTCGGATTTCAGTCAGTCAATTCAGTATTTCGGTCAATTCAATTGTCAGTCATAATTAGTCTCAGTTTAGCAAAAATCGGTAATTAATCGGTAATCAGTGGTGAGGGTTATTACATGTTAGTTCCATGAAGGAACCTCGAGTACTGGAAACAGATAACATACTTGTCAATTCCATAAAAGAACCTCCAATACTGGGAACAGATAACATACTTGTCAGTTCCATAAAGGAACCTTTAGTGTCGGGTACAAATAACATACTTGAGCCATGGAATTGTTGCCACGAATACTTTTCAATATATGGACTATCATTCATTGTACAAAATGTAATTGTTTCATAAAATAGATCTTATTGCATCATATAGAAAATAAATCACATAGCTTTACTAAGTTATTACTCACAGATGGCTCTAAAAGAAAACAACAGAACAAACAGATCAAGTAACTTGCGGCGCGTAACCTACACAGGTACAGAATGAATACGTATTGAATTACACATCCGGAATTATTAACTTAGTTATTTCTTCTTTAGGTGTGTTTCTACTTCTTATCCTCATTATTATGTCTTGACTAGGGCTTAGGCATGCAATGAGGATGTTGAAATACACTTGAAAACACTTAGGTAAATATGCTGAAAACAAGGGTCTTGCTCGAGTGCAACTTCCTTCACTCGAGCAGTTTGTAAACTTTTCAAAAGTACTGGTTGCTTAATTTCTCTGCTCGACGTTGCTCGAGCATAAAATAGAGGGCCTCACTCTAGCGCAACTCTTGTTACTTGAGCAGTCTACAAAAATGATAAACTTCTTGGAGCATGCAATTTACACTTGAGTCAACTCTTGGTCGCTTGAGCGAAAGTGCAAAACAAAGGGTAGTCGCTCGAGCGCAGGTTCTATCGTTCGAGCGAGGATGTCGAATTCTAGAATTTCCAGATTTGCCTTCAAGTTCAAAACTCCACTTCAAAGCTGAAATTCATGGTCTTTTGGGCCAAAAACTGAAGGAAACTTGTACAAACTTGTCAAACGTCATGAAATCAAAATCATTTCGCAAAAATCAAGGTCCAAAGCATACCAATTCTACAAAATTAAAGTTAAAAGTGTGAAAACATAACATGCACGTGATGATGCAAGTCCAACGCTTCTAAAACATGACCAATTGAAAGAATACAAGTGAAACTAAGTTAAATTCTTCAAATTATGCAAGTAAAGCTTCATGCATGTGGAAAATTCTTTGTCTTCCACTTTAAAAGCATGAGATTTATGCATGCATGTATAAGTCACTCTCATTTTCACCTATCTAAGCTCAATTCTAGCATTACACAACTTAATTCTTTGAATTCATGTGCTAAGTGACTCAAGCTCAAAGATAGAAGGTTGAATTCTTACCTTTGATAATCAATTACACTCTAAATGGTTAATTGTTTGAAGTCCCAAGTCAAAACCACCGAGCTCTCTAGCAATTCCCTTGTTGATCACTTCCCCCTTGGTCTCTCTCTCTCTCTTTCTGTCCCCCTCTCTCTCACACACGTTTGTAGGCTCAAGAGATGAGGAAATGAGTGTGCATATAGCATTCTAGAGTCATTTCTTGGCCTTATATAGGCTTGATTAGAGAATGTCATTAGTGACTAATTAATTGTTATTAATTATTCTAATTTAATTCATTCCGAATCGAATCTTGATTAAACCTACCATAAAATTCTAAAAATTCTAAATAACACATAATCAAGTTAATTTCTTGATCGGATGCCGATAGGGCCTTCAATTCGCAGAACAAAACAGAAACACAAACAATATTCTTGCAATAGACAAATATAAACACAAACAATGCAATGCATATGGAAGTAACTCAAGATTTCATCTTAATTACTTATTAAGCATCCTTAATCATGGTTTAACGATTAATTACAGGTCGGGGTTGTTATAGTCTTCCCCCCTTAAATAGTTTGGTCCTCCAAACTCGAATTACCTTCGTTTCAAAAGAATATCGGGTCCAAAATGAAGAAATCAGGGTATCTCTTTATCATGTCCTCTTCCGTCTGCTATGTTGCATATATCCCTCCGTGGTTTTGCCAATCCACTTTCACTAAGGGGATTTCTTTGTTCCTCAATCTTTTGATCCGGCGGTTCACAATCTGAATTGACCTCTCCTCATAGGTGTAGTCATCCTTCAAAAACACATGTGCTAGTTCAATAACATGTAATGAATCTCGTAGATAGTCCCGAAGCATTGAGACATGAAAAACATTATGCATATGTTCCATTACTAGCGGTAAGGCTACCTGATACGTCACCGGGTTGGTTTTCTCGAAAATTTCATATGGCCGAACATATCTTGGTGCCAATTTGCCTTTCACTCCAAACTGCGTTTGGCCTTTCATTGGAGTTACTTTGATAAACACATGATCCTCAACATTATATGCTCTATCTCTTCTTTGGACATTCGCATAACTCTTTTGGCGACTTTGTGCAGTTTTCAATCTCTGTTGAATCAATTTCACTTTCTCTGTCGTTTCTTGCACAAGTTATGGTCCTAATAACAGTCTATCGCCCACTTTGGCCCAACAAACCGGAACATGGCATTTCTTGCCGTACAAAGCTTCGCAAGAAGCCATTCCAATGGTTGAGTGATAACTGTTGTTGTAAACAAATTCGGCCAAAGGAAGATAAGTCTCTCAATTCCCTTGGAAGTCCAACACACACATCCGTAGCCTAGTTTGATTAGTTTGGGTGATAGTTCGTTTAGTTTGGCTGTCTGTTTGTGGGTGATAAGCATTGCTTAGCTTCAGTTCAGTCTCCAAAGCCTATTGCAAACTTTGCCAAAACCACGTGAACTTTGAATCCCTATCAAATGCAATGGATACTAGTACCCCATGCAACCTCGCAATCTCATTCATATAAATATTAGCCAACTTGTCTGCGTTATAAATAGTTTTAACAGGTAAGAAATGTACGGATTTAGTCAAACGATCAATGATTACCCAGATAAAATCCATACCTTGAGTAGAGCGAGGCAATCCAATAATGAAATCTATCGTAATGTGCTTCCATTTCCATTCCAATATTGGAAGTAGCTGAAGCAATCCAGCAGATCATTGATGTTCAGCTTTAACTTGTTGACAATGCAAACATCTTGCCACATAGTCAACGATACTTTTCTTCATTCTAGGCCACCAGAAATTCTGTTTCAAGTCTTGATACATCTTTGTATTCCCCGGATGCATAGCAAATTTAGAGTTTTAGGCTTCAGTCATAACATGTTTTCTCAATTTAGAATGGTCCGGTACACAAAGTCTACCCTGAAATTCAATACATTGTTCTCCAACACAAATCCCAATCTTAGCTTTGAGTCAATCCGTTAGCAATTTTCTTTAAAGACTCATCTTTAAGTTATTTCTCTCTAATTTCTTCAATGATGGCAAGTTGAGCGGAAATGGCAGCTAGGATTCCACTATATTCACGCAACATAATTTCAATCTCATTTTATGGGCCTTTTTATGGGCCGTGCGAAGAAGCTTAGAAGGGGCGAGAAAAGTGGTAGACCGGTTCGGAGTAGGAGATTTACCACCGAGTAATTAGTATAGTTCGGTCACCATTGTTTAAGTCCGGTCTCATCATTCAGGACCGAGGTATGATTGAGCACTGTTCGCGAACCTGATTGTGGGTTAGTCGGCTTAATTCTTCCATGGGTAGTTCAGCCTTGCATGTGAGGCCGAAGTAGGAGAAAGGTTATGTAGAGCCGAGGTGATCATTAGATCGGTCGAGACATGCTGCAGCTCGTTTGACCTCGGCGTGAGGAACCGAGATAGGAGTATGGGAAGGCGAAACCGAGCTGTGTTAGCTCAGTCATACAGGCGGTTTCAAGGGAAATGTTATTTCGGTCTTGAAGTAGTTCGGCCATAAGAAGAACCATCTCACTTGGTTTAAGCAGTGAGGGGGGTGTTGAGAGAAGCATTATCTCTCAGGAGTTTGAATCCTATGGGGACTCTACATGGAGGTATAAGAGTCCTACTAGGATTATGCCACACGAAACCTATATAAGCTCACCAATATCACCTTAGGAGAGGTAATGCAACTTTGCTTCCTGAATACATAGAGCTTTTGCCTATTTGTCTTGTTGACTGACTTAGCATCGGAGAGGTTTCCGGCACACACCCGCCGGCTAGCTCACGTTTGTGTTTTCAGGTAGTAGAACGACGTCGTACGGAGGAGCGCAGACTTGATCAACAGGATTATACGAGAAGGTGTATTTCTTTCCCGTACAATTGGCCGTCTGTGGGAACTCAGACAAGAACAACCTCTTGATCAAGCTTTTCCTCCCAGAAATCAATGGCGAACAATGAAGAGTTACCTCAGTCCGCCGTTGACGGACTAACTCCAGAAGGGGGTGCAAGGCGCGAAGGCCTACCCGTGGTCACTCCCATGGCGAACCTGGAACCACACAGACAAAATTCCAGAAGGGACAAGGGGACGAAGGCGGAATGACAGCCCCCATCACTCCGTTCGCAAAGCCCAGAAAGACAAAGACGCAGAATTGATCCTCAAACTTTGGAAGATCGCGTCAAGGAACAAGACGAACTGATCCGTCGGATGGCAGCGGACATGGAATCTCTAAAGCGCCAGGTGAAAGGAAAAGAAGTGGCGACAGGAGAGGGGCGCACAAACAAGACGCCCCCTCGCCACTCGGAAAGTCGTAGTCGGAATACTACGCCCTCTCAAGCAGAGAACAAGAGCCTCAGGACGGGCGACGCGCAATCCAGATCTTCCAGAACTCGTCACTCCAGGTCTGAGAGGACGAGGTCTGAGAGGTCATACACCGAGGGAAGCACATACCGGCCCTCGCATACGCACCAGACGAGATCCAGGCAGATGGAGTTACCCAGGTCGTCAGACCTACGAACCGTGCTAGAAGAGAAGGCACGATGGAAGGAGGACGCCAGGGCGCGCGATCCACACAGGGTTTCTGCCTTACAGCGGTTGGCTCCTCGGACGCATGGAAGCGTCGAGGTTGGAATGCCAATACCGCGTCCGGCATACGAACCAACGGACAAGGCGTTGGCGAGGCTGCAGACCTCACCATTCGTCCCAGCAATAGAGAACGCGCCCCTACCGTCAGGCTTCCTACAGCCCAAATTCACAACTATGAGGGGAAGACGGACCCCTACTCACACTTGAGCCACTTTCGCCCAGGCGGAACGAGGCCTTGATGTGCATCCTATTCCCTTCAAGCCTTGGCGACCTAGGCTTGACTTGGTTTGAGAAGCTTCCAGAGGGCAGCATAGCCTCCTGGGCGCAATTGGCGGAAGCGTTTGTAACGCGGTTCAGAACAAACACAAAAACCCCGGTGGAGATCGACCAGTTACTCTCCATCGACATGGGCGATAAGGAGACCCTGAGGTCATACAACAGTCGCTACTGGGAGACATTCAACCAGATTGGGGACTGCCCAACCAATCTCGCCATTGCGCAATACAAAAGAGGCCTTCCAGTCGGGAACAGACTGAGGGACTCTATCACCATGACACCGCCCCTCACCATGGAAGCCCTGATGGAGAGAGCATCAGCACATCAGGGTGGAAGAGGATGGCGCACGTGCCAAAGCAAAATCTGGCGCGACCGCAGTACCAGAAAAGAAGGCCTCAGCAAAGGTCAACGCGGTAGACCGTCCGAACAGAAACGGACGTGGCAAAAGAGACAATGGAGAAGACCAGGACAAGAGATGGCTGAGAGTCCGCACCGCCATAACCACGGTCTTCAAGAAACCGATCTACCGCATACTTAGTGAAATTCGAGACGAGCCTTTCGTCAAGTGGCCAGCAAGCTAGGCGAGGCACAGAAGGACTACGATGACAGATCGAGGTGCACCTTCCACAAAGAAAAGGGGCACCGGACTGAGAATTGCACCATTGAGACAGCATCTGGAAGAGCTGGTGGCAGCAGGCCACCTGGACAAGTACATAGAAGGAGGGGCACAGCCAGCCCCCAGGACCAGAACATGCCCAATGGAATGCCGATCGACGCCCCACCTCAAGGCGTCATCAACGTAATACATGGAGTCTTTGAACCTGAGCGTGTATGCGAGCTCAAAGGTTCAATCAAAAAGCTGAGCACTTAAGGAGGTGCTAAGTGCCCAACCAGTCGTCAAAAAGGGGAAGACAGAGGCCACCAATGTCATGTCTTTTTCGGATAAGACTTGGCAAGGATTTATTGCCCCACAACGATGCCTTGGTCGTCACTCTCCGAGTCAAGGATTTTGACGTCAAGCGGATTCTGATTGACCAAGGTAGTTCGTGTGAAATCATGTACTATGAAACCTTCAAACAACTAAAGTTGCAAGATAAGACTTGGCGCCTGCCGTATCTCCCCTTATCGGATTCAACTCCATGCCAGAATGGCCCGTCGGCAAAATTATCCTCCCAGTCAGAGCAGGGAGTGTGACGAAACAAGTGGAATTCTGGGTGATAAAGGTCCCCTCCACCTACAACGTTATCTAGGCAGGACATGGCTGCATGCCATGCGCTCGGTGGCGTCCTCCTACCACCAAGTGATGCGGTTCCCAAACGACACCGGAATAATTGAAGAAGTATATGGGGACCAGATCATGTCCAAACAATGCTTCGTCACAACGAATGGCAGCCGCGTTGCCAAAGGATATGTTCATTCGGTTGAAGAACCTGAGAGTAATGAACTGTTCGCAGAGGTTGGCAAAGCGGCTGATCAGAAAGCGGTGGAAGACTTGGTGGAGGTAAGAATCGATGAAAAGAACCCGGATAAGTTCTTTTTGCTTGGTTCGTCGTTATCCAGCGCTGAGAGGTTGGAGGTTATGGAATTCCTGACCTCCAACATCGAAGTGTTTGCCTGGACGCCTTACGACATGCCAGGCATTGATCCAAACCTCATCTGCCACCAACTCAATGTCCACCCATCTGCCAGACCGGTCATTCAACGCACACGCAGATCGGCACTCCACCACGCCGAGATAGTGGCAGAAGAAGTGGGTAACCTACTGGAGGCAGGAGCAATCAGAGAGATGCACTACCCAAGATGGATCTCCAACACAGTCGTGGTACCGAAGAAAAATGGCAAGTGGCGCGTCTGCGTCGATTATAAGACGGTCAACAAAGCATGCCCGAAGGACAGCTTCCCCCTACCAAGGATAGATCAATTGGTGGACCTAACGGCTGGGCACAGCAGGCTTAGCTTCCTTGACGCATACAGAGGCTACCATCAGATAGCCATGCACGAACCGGATCAGGAAGTAACATCCTTCACCACTCCAAGAGGACTATACTGCTACAAGGTCATGCCCTTTGGCCTAAAGAACGCAGGGGCGACATTCACAGAGAATGGTCACAAAGATGTTCGAGCCATTGTTAGGCAGAACAATGGAGGCTTACATCGACGACATGGTGGTCAAAAGCAAGGATGCGGATGACCATCTAAAGGACCTAGATGAGATGTTCCAGATCCTGAAGAAACACAAGCTGCGCCTTAACGCTTCTAAGTGCGCATTCGGTGTAGGGTCTGGCAAGTTTCTGGGTTTCCTGGTGACCAACCGGGGTATTGAGGCAGACCCCTCCCAAATCAAAGCAATTCAGGAGTTAGAGAGGCCTAACTCAGTGAAAGAAGTGCAGCATCTCACCGGCATGGCAGCAGCACTTAACCGATTCATCAGCCGGTCTTCAGACAGATTGCGTCCATTCTTTCAGTCATTAAAAGCTAAGTTTGAGTGGGACGAAGAATGCGACCGAGCTCTGGAGAGTTTGAAGGAATACATGTCTTCTCCACCACTACTTGTCACCCCAATACCTGGAGAAGAACTCTTCCTCTACTTGGCAGTCTCTCAGCACGCGGTAAGTGCAGTGTTGGTTCGAGCAGAAGGAATCCAGCATCTTCCAATCTTCTATGTCAGCAAGACATTGTTAGGCGCCGAAACGAGGTATTTGCCACTGGAGAAACTGGCATTGGCCTTAATGATGGCCTCAAGGAAGTTGTCACATTACTTTCACGCCCACACCATAGTTGTTCTCACAGCCTTCCCACTCAAGGCTTTATTTGAAAGGGCGAACTTTTCTGGGCGAATTCTGAAGTGGGCAGTAGAATTGGGACAATATGACATCAAGTTCCAACCCAGAACCGCAGTAAAGGCCCAATCTTTGGCAGACTTCGTCGCGGAGTTCACTCCTGGAAGCCACCAAGTCTGCCCAATCGACCTGACTGACACAACCGAACTAGGGATGGAGATTGACGCCGGAATAGCGCAACCCCTAGTGCAGGTTACTCAGCCAGAGCCCAAGGCAGACCAGAGTAGAGAAGGCAAGGAGGAAGCAGACCTTGCTACACCAAGTCAAAACTCACCAACAACTAATGACTTGGTCCCATCAGAAGACAAGGGGCAGACTGCAACTATGGATCATGAAGAAAACTCCAGCGACATTCCAGACCCCACAACATCATCCGATCCCTCCATATGCTGGAAGTTGTTTGTAGGGGAGATGTGGAAGCTCTTTGTGGATGGAGCATCCAACCGACATGGCGCAGGACTTGGCATAGTCCTCATCTCTCCAGACGGCCTGGTTGTAGAACAAGCTATCAACCTCGGCTTCCCAGCATCGAACAATGAAGCGGAGTATGAAGCGCTTCTTGCAGGTCTCAAATCAGCGTTCTACATGAAGGCCACCGAGCTAATGGTTTACAGCGACTCACAGCTGGTGGTGAACCAAATTTCAGGCGATTATGAGGCAAAGGATGACAGAATGGCTAAATACCAAGAGCTAGTCAGAACAGAGATCAAAAAGTTTGAAGTAGTGAGAATAGAACAGATCGGCAGGGAGGAGAACAGCAGAGCAGACGAACTAGCAGGCTTCGCCTCAATGGCGGATACCTCCATCCCTCATCCACTATTGATCGACTACCTGCCTAGACCAAGTATTGAAGACCCAGAAGCAGAAGAGGTATGTTGTGCGGAGTTAGGCCCTTCTTGGATGGATCCCATCATATTGTTCCTGAAAAACGGCACCTTACCAGAAGAAAAGAAAGAAGCCAACAAAATAAGAGCAAAGTCGCAGAGATTTTGGCTCTCTCCATCCTTGGCATTATACAAGAAGTCGTTCTCAGGACCTTACTTAAAATGTGTTCACCCCAGCAAGGTGGAAGCGTTCTTGTTCGAAATACATGAGGGGGTATGTGGCAGCCATCAAGGAGGAAGATCATTGGCATACCGAGCTATTTCACAAGGATACTGGTGGCCATACATGCAAGCAGATTCAGAGAAGTATGTCAAAAAATGCGAAAAGTGTCAGAAGTTTGCGCACCAAATACACCAACCTGCCAGAGAACTACTACCATTAACTAGCCCATGGCCTTTCGCAATGTGGGGCTTAGACATAGTAGGTCCACTTCCAACAGCACCAGGCAACAGGAAGTTCTTTCTTGCGGCAACAGACTACTTCACAAAGTGGGTGGAAGCAGAAGCCTTGGCGTCAATCAAGGAAAAAGATGTGAAGAAGTTTGTTTGGCAGAACATCATTACTCGCTTTGGCATACCAAAAGCACTGATTTCAGACAACGGCACTCAGTTTGACGGCAGAATCTTCAGAGGCTTTTGCGAAGAATACAAGATAGAATTCTACAATTCTACACCAGCGTATCCCCAAGCAAACGGTCAAGCCGAGGCGTCAAACAAGGTAGTTTTGGACGGATTGAAGAAAAGGTTGGAGAAAGCCAAAGGCAGATGGGCAGAAGAGCTCCCTCATGTTTTATGGGCTTATCGCACCACACCACGGCGGTCAACAGGAGAAACTCCATTCTCCTTAGCCTATGGCATGGAAGCAGTCATCCCATTAGAAGTCGGACTCCCCACAATTCGGAGCGAAAATTTTGATCCAGACTTAAATGGCGAAGCTATAGCATTGGAACTTGACCTTGCGGAAGAAAGAAGAGACAGAGCATTGGTTCACATCGCCTCCTACCAACAAGAACTATCTAGGAAGTATAACAAAACGGTGCATCCAAGGCAATTCAAGATCGGCGATTGGGTACTTCGCAAAGTTATGGGCAACACATTGGTCCCAGGAGATGGCAAGTTAGGGCCTAACTGGGAAGGTCCTTACAAAGTGGTCGGATTAGCAGGCAAAGGGGCATACCACTTGGAAGATGAGGACGGCAAAGCAATTCCAGGCCATGGAACACTGCCAATCTTAAGTTATTTTACTTTTAGCTTTTTCCTTTTTAAGTATGTGTAATTTTTTTACTTTTTCAATAAAACAAGTCTATTCTTTTTCAGTATATTTGTTTTCCGTAGAAAGCAGCCTTAGTAAGTTAGTAGCATTGTAAAACATAATTGGCCGAACTAAACCAACTATGACTCTTCCTAAGCCCAGGATAAGGATCCAGGCTGCAGGACGTTTGGACGGAAAAACCAAACACTTTATTCTAAGTTGGCCGGAAAAACCAACTTAGAGGTTGGCTGGATTAAACCAACACCCTTCCTAAGCCCAGGATAAGGATCCAGGCTGCAGGACGTTTGGTCGAAAAAACCAAACACTTTATTCTAAGTTGGCTGGAAAAACCAACTTAGAGGTTGGCTGGATTAAACCAACACCTTCCTAAGCCCAGGATAAGGATCCAGGCTGCAGGACGTTTGGCGAAAAAACCAAACACTCTATTCTAAGTTGGCTGGAAAAACCAACTTAAGAGGTTGGCTGGATTAAACCAACTCTTTGTACTCTTCAGCCGAAGTAAGCTATATCGGCTGAAGAGTAGTTGGCTGGATTAAACCAACACTTTGTACTCTTCAGCCGAAGTAAGCTATACCGGCTGAAGAGTGGTTGGCTGGATTAAACCAACACTTTGTACTCTTCAACCGGCTGAAGAGTAGTTGGCTGGATTACCAACACTTTGTACTCTTCAGCCGAAGTAAGCTATATCGGCTGAAGAGTGGTTGGCTGGATTAAACCAACACTTTGTACTCTTCAGCCGAAGTAAGCTATATCGGCTGAAGAGTGGTTGGCTGATTAAACCAACACTTTGTACTTCAACCGGCTGAAAAGTTGGCTGATTAACCAACACTTTGTACTCTTCAGCCGAAGTAAGCTATATCGGCTGAAGAGTGGTTGGCTGGATTAAACCAACACTTTGTACTCTTCAGCCGAAGTAAGCTATATCGGCTGAAGAGTGGTTGGCTAGTAAGTTAGACAGCTTAAACCGGATTATGGTATATCGGCAGAAAGCAAGCATTCAAACCGAAACAACAGTTGAATAATAGCAGATATTGAAAATTCATTACAAATGCACGCTTATAAATACAGAACCGGGATAAGAGTTGAAGATCTTTTCATTGAAATCAAAGGCAAGTACAAGTAGAGGGGCCGTAGCCCGGTTACAAGTTCGGACAAAAGAAAGAAAAAGAAGAAAGTACAAGTTCAGTCAAAAAGATCTTCTATCTCGGCATCCAAACCGGCATCAATGGCAACCCGCTCCGGAGTCGGAGATTTTAGCAGTGTCGGTCTGGAGTTCGGTCTGCCTTGGAAGCACGGATCCGGAAGTTAAGTCCTCAACCGTCTGCTCCAACCGAACTGATTGCTCATCAGC
>JAPPVO010006755.1:0-23749 GCA_030407325.1 Camellia japonica | reverse complement strand
TGATCAAACTAGTATTGCTGCAAAGACAGGGTATATGACAAGTAAACAGTGCAATGGCCAACTAAAATTTTGAAATGGTGGATTTCTCATACCTTAGAACATAAATAAATACGTAGTTTTTGCTGGAAAAAGTTGCAGAGATATTCTTTCTCATGATACAGTCTTATGCAATAACTTTTAGTAATTCAAGCATCTCCCAGAAATTTTTAGTATTACCATAACTCTTCAACTACCATATCAAAAGAGTTTGCACATCAATGAAAGCTCACCTTATGTAGAGAAAACCTAAACGTGCCATCAAAATAACAATTACAACAATCGAGATTATTCACTTCATCCTCATCAAAAATGACAGGAAAAGTGTTGCCTCAACATGTATCGACAAGCGTCAAGAGTCTGATGCTTGCCAAGGCAACCCTTTTCCTCTCAAGACTCCTCCTGATGCTCGTTGAGGTAACCCTTTTCCTCTAAGGAAAGGTCAAGGCGACAACTAGTCCAAACTTCAAAAACACTTTGAAGAAAGAACTCATGTTTGAGCCAGAAGGCACTAATGCCCCAACTACAAAATAGACACAGAACATATAGCAAGTAAGACTCCATGCTCCATAAGTTGAAAAGAACCCATAGGACTTACATTTGATGGTATATCTCTAGTTGACTGTCGGCCAACTGAAGTTTTTCACCACCATCTTGAACTTTTTCATGTAGCTCATCCAGTTTTTTAGTCATATCATGTAAGTCATTCTGCAGCTTTTTTATTTCATCTGCATGCTTCTTTCTTTCTTCTTTCTTTTTCTTAAGCTCCTTCTCACTACTTTTGATTTTTGAGTTGATGCGAGACATTTCCTCCTTTAGTTTTACAAGCTCAGGTTGCTGCAAAGAGAAAGTACCAGCATAAAATATAAGCTGTTACTACTGGGCTCTCAATAAAGTGAAACTCAAATATTCAAATGTCGTTTGCAACAAACTGTGGACAAGTGCAAAATTTAAAAGATAGAAGCTGAAGTCCGTGTGGAATGTCTCCACAATATACTTGTACATCCGAAGAAAACTCTATATAAGATGCAGAAAATGGCCAAAATAAGGAAAACATAACAAAATTAAATCATAGAATTCACGCAATGGCACATAAAACCTTAGGAGCATGTTATGCAAAAAATTACTCCTTAATTTGAATTTATTTGACAAGTAAATTATAAGTTCAAGGACAAATCATCCATACGTATCAAATTGCTGAAAATTTCATTAAAATAACTATAATTTTAACAATTTTTTGCCAAATTTAGTGATTCTATACTTTGGCAAGCTTATATAATCCTGATAGATAGACACACCTCACTAGTGTTTCTCAGCATTGATGAAGTTCTACCACAAAGAGACCATGAAACCCTCATCAAATTAATAGATAAACAAACCTCCTATAAATTACTTCGTCAAATAAAGTTGCTCAGATCCATTAGCTTCAACCTAACCATGTATATGTATAATAAGGAATTTAGCTGAAATGATAAACCAAAAATTGATCATACCTTCACCTCACCACCCCTCCCCCCCTTTTCTCCCAGACAGAAAAACAACTTATTAATAAATATATAAATAACATGAAGCGCCCAACAGTTTACAATAAATGATGTCTTATTTCCTCGTCAGTTTACAATAAATCACCTGTTGAAATGTTTAAAGATGCAACAAAAAGTTTGCCAGCTGAGGGAATGCAACAGGTCAAATTTTTTATGGTTTTTTGTGCACGATTTTTTGATTTTAAACTTTAACTAGTTTAGTGATACAACTTCATACTTTACCCTATCCCTAATAGTTTTGATCTACCTACCCTTATAATCGACCCTACCCTATCAAAGCTCTCTCAAACTTTTTCTATTAGAATCGGGTTTGGTCAAATAGAATCGAGTCGGGGAATTTAGCCATCCCAGGCCCCCTAAACCCAACACCCTGCAATTTAAGTAGATGAGTGCCAAAACTCCCCGCAAGAACAGTGTCAAACCAAACATACCAAGCCATGTATACAAACTTTGCTTACCTGACACTTACAAAGGAATGTCAACAAAGACCACAATTTAGAACCCAAAAAACAAAACAAAACAAAACAATGACAGTGAATGGGAAGGGCAGGGACTCACATTCTTATCGAGTCTACTTATTTTTTCAGCAACCTTCTTTTCACATTGTGCAATCTCTTTTGAATATTTAGCCTGTTCTTTCTTCTTTATGCTTGCTTCATGTTCATAATCTGTTACTTCCTGCACAAGTTCTTCACGGCTTTTCTTTTCAGTTTCAATGTCTTCATTAGCCTTCTCAATGTCGTTCTCTATATTCCATAGTTGCCATAAAAAGTGTTCCTTCTTCAAAGCTTTCTGCATGATAGAGAGAAGGAAAGAGTCGTCATTAAGAGACTTCTTAACTGCCAAAGATTTCAGAAATAAGATTCTATTATCATACCATCTTAGTGGATGCAGTACAACAATCTAAAAGGCCACAAGTTTTAAGGAAACTATTGCAGATATCAAACTCTTCCACAGCTTAAAAAATTGTAAATGATAGAGGAGAACAAGCATCTCTCTCTCTCTCTCTTTCTCTCTCGATCTTGGTGTCTGTGTGTGCGTGCACACATGTGAGTGACCAAGAGAGAGAGAGAGAGAGAGAGATTACATATAAAATCACTAATCATATTAAACAAACCAGAACTCCACTAAGTATCCATCCTATATTCTCAAAGACAGACACTTACTAACTGTTGTTGAGATACGGAACAGTTAGAGATAACATGATAAAATCAAAACATAAGGTTATGTTCGGTAACATCACCAGTTTTCAATTTTTGCCCAAAAAAAAAAAAAAAAAAAAAAAAGGAATCATGGTACACAAAGATGCTTTGAAAATAAATGGAAAAAAATAAATAAGTAAATAAAGCAAATATGTTTGGTGGCCTTCCGGAGGAGGTTAAGGGGGGTTGGTCTGAAGGGGCTAACGGAGTGAACAAGAGGAACCTTATGGGGAAGGAGGATTGCCGGAGCGGAGTGGTCAGAAGGACTTGCTGGAGAGTGACCAGGGGTGGTCGGAAAGGGGAGTGACAAGAAAGGTTGCCAGAGCAGCCAGACACATTTTTGTTTTCATTTTTTTTTCAAAATTTAAAAACAGTTACCAAACATAGTTTATTTCATGTTTTCAAAAAAAAATTGGGGCATTGGACACTTTTTGTCAGGCTACTTGCAAGAGCAACTCAAAGATGTTTACAGTGCCACCACTCCAAACAGACAAATCTGAAAACAGACAACTAAAACTGTAAAGTAAATATTTTTATTAAAATAAAGGATGCCAAAAACAATAATAAAATAAAATTTGCTCTATATTTAATTAATCAAACTCCGCTAAACTGAGGGGAAAACTAAATAGTTATCTTTCAAGTTTCATGTGACGAGAAATATTAGATATGAATGTTACACTATGGTTTAAATCAAGAAGTTGTGGGGGTAAAACATAGTATCAACAAATACAAAATCTATAAAAGACATTGTATTATAATCCATTGATGATGAGTTATCATGCATACCAGTTGATCTTGCAAGCGAAGATGTTTTTCAGCTTCTTCTTTCTGTTCTTTCTTCTGCTTCCTCTCCAAAACAATAGTTCTTTTTTTCTGATAAACAAGTGCAGATTTTTCTTCAGCTCTGGCTTTTTGTTCTTCCAATTCCTCATAATCTCCCTTAAGTTCATCAGATCCAGAGATTTGCTCAAGAAGTGAAGTAAGTTCCCTGGGATTTTTAGATGCAATTGATTCGACATCACCCTACATGAAAAAAGTTGATAATTGATTAGGAAGAAGCTTCAGCTTCATGCTTTCACTTAAAAGTATTCATAAGTGTAATGCGATGTCCTATAATGGGTATAATTCTGAACCTAAAAAAATGGGGGAAAGGAGAGGGTCAGGAAGGAGCAAGGTTCTGAAAAGCGGTTGCGGTCGCCGTAACGGTGGCGGTGGCGCGGTTGCGGGGTGTAAAAGTCATAGCATAACGGTTGCGGTAACCAAAACCGTAAATTTTTTTATTTTTAGCACAATTTAAAAAAACTTACCGATACGCATATTTTTTTTCCATGATCATATTTATTGGGTTTAAAATAAATATTGATCATTTTTTGTAAATTTTTAAGTATGATCCAATATATTTTATATTTTTAAATCACTTTAAACTGAATTTTTTACATTTTATTTCAATAATTAATAACTTTATATTATACAAAAAATCCATCATTAACTATTATATATAAAATAAACAATGACAAAAGTAAGAGAATAAATAAGAGCCTAAATATATATATATATATATATACATATTTTAACCAAGCCAAATAGATAATGACCACATTTATTATTATTATTATTATTATTATTATTATTATTATCAAACAATATATAGATAGACACACACAAACAAAATGATTGAGTAATAGCAGCTGAATAGAATAGCATAGGTTTTACAGTTTCAACAAATCAATAATATGTTCATCTTCCCTCTTCTCTCTCTATCTCTTGCTCCTCCATGTTCTCTCTTTATCTTCCCACTTCTCTCTATCTCTCTTCCACCATTTTTAGCTTTTTTTTTGTGTTTTTTCAAAAGAAACAGTCCGGTACCGTTACGTAACGGTGCGTAACAGGCCGTTACGACTGTTACGGTACCGTTACGACCGCTACGGTAGCCGCTACAGCTGACACACCTGTGAATCTCAATCACACTGCAAAAACGGCCGTAACGGGTGGCGGTAACCACCAAAACCGTTACGTAATGGCGTTACGTAACGGTTGCGGCCGCTTTTTAAAACCTTGGGAATGAGGGATTTGCATGATTTTAAGCATTACGCCAATCACATAAATTTTTGTTCGATTCGTGTACATACTAGATGAGTAGTGCTACGATAACCAAATTTTTATACTAAAACTATGCATTGGAAAAATGTATGGAAGGTGGAATCCACTGCATCCATCGATGCAGTGTTGACACATCATTTGGTATGCAACTTTTGGTATAAAAATTGATCATCACTGCATTACAACTAGATACACATAAAACATGTTACTTGTATGTATGAGAATGTGTATATGTTTTGTGCCATTTTCTGAAAAAAAAAATTTTTTTTTTTTTTTTTTTTTTACAAAAAAAAAAAAAAAAAAAAAAAAAAAGTAGAAGAAGGAGGGATTCTTCAAGAACACAATAATAAAAATTATAATTTCTCTATAGTTCTTCTAACTTAAATTATCTACATGGTCCTTTTCTAGTTTATTTACCCAAATCTATTGTTTCTTCACAAGTCTTTCTCCTTAACAAATTATTTATCCAAATTTTAGTTTCTTCACAGTTATTTTATCTCTTTCTCCCCTCAACTTCTTTCTACTTCTTCAAAAAATTTAGTTTCCTTTCAGTTCTTTTCTCTCCCTAAGCACCAAAAAAACCCAAATTCAAATACAGGCAACACAAGATGTAAATGCACCTGAAAAACGAGAAAATTGCGAGCCTTGACGAGAATTCCCAGAGACTTCAACTTAGAATTGTAATCGTCCCAATTCACAACCCTCCCATCGATCCTGTACTCGCTACTTCCAGAACTCGTGATAGTGCGAGTGAATTGAATCTCAGTCCCACTGCCCAACTGATACACCAGCCTGACAAACGCCCTTCGACCCTTCTGCTCCTTGTCTCTGTCGTCAAAGGCGTAGATCAAGTCCTTCAATTGGGAGCCCCTGAGTTGACCGGTACGGACGCCGAGAACGAAGCTGATAGCGTCCATGAGGTTGGATTTTCCGGCACCATTAGGGCCAATGATGGCAGTGAAGTTGAAGAAGGGGCCAATGGATTGGAGGCCTTTGTAGGACTTGAAGTTTTCGATTTCAAGTCGGAGGATTTTGCCCGGAGATGGAAGAGACGGCATGGTTCGAAACCCTAAAAACCCTAGGTTGGGAAGGAAGCTAGGGTTTCGGGGATGCGATGTTGTTTGGGGATTTCAAGTGGGAGAGAGTGGAGATTTGGCGGGGGTTTGGACTAGGGGAAATTTTACGGAGACGAGAGTGAGTGACATGTGAGATTTTTTTTACAGAAATGAGAACACGAAAACAATGGACTGTTCTCTCTCTCTCTCTCTCTCTCTCTCTCTACTACACCACGATCTTTTTGGTTGTGTGCGGGTTGTGTACGCGTAAAATCTCGTTTATGTCCCTGCTGAATCTGCTCTGCCTATGCGGAGAAGCGAGGGTATTTATGTAAAACTGTGAAACGCCTCGTTTGGATGTGGGTTTTTATTTGATTTTGACTCTTTTTTTTTTTTTTTTTTACCTTATTAGCTTCTAATTTTAGATTTCAGTACATTAGGGGGGGAAAAAAAAGACGCCAATAAACTCGGAAAAAAAAAAAAAAGGATTGTAATTGAAAGTTGATTAAAAAAGAACTCATCATCCAAACAAGACCCAAGTACAAAAGCTTCTCTCGGAAGTCGAAACTAAGAGGGTAAAATTATTTCCTATCTTGTGCATATTTTTTCAAGAAAGACTAACCGTTATAATTAAAAATAAATATGTTAAAGTAAATTTTTAATAAAAATATGGACCGTTTGGTAGAATTTTTAACCGTTATAATTAAAAATAAATATGTTAAAGTAAATTTTTAATAAAAATATGGACCGTTTGGTAGAATTTTTTAATTATAATTTGATAATAGAATTGTATTTTGAGTTTTTGAGTTTTAAAATTATGATTTGAATATAAAAAATTTGTTTGGTTATGAGTTTTAAAAAGAGTTTTGAATTCAGTTTTTAATGTTTGGTGTGACATGTGAAATAAGAAAATTTGTTTTGTTATAAGTTTTGAAAAGAGATTTCAAAACTTAATTCAAATTGTTATAACTCATAACCAAACATATTACTTAAAACTCTATTGAAAATTCTGATCAACACTCATAAGTAAACTCTTTTTAAAATTCAATTAAAAAATTAATTATTAACAAAAAATAACATTAATCAATTTTTTTAATTGAAAATATTACAAAGGCAATAATTTTTTTTCCAAAATAAATATTCAATTACTAATTTAAAATAACTTTTGATTGTATATTTGGTTCGAATTTTTAAAATATTTTTCAATTAAAATATTTTTATATTTTTAATAATTGTTGTCACAAATTATTTGTTATTTATTGTATTGTTATTTTCAAATAAATAGCCAACAAAATTATTAGATATTATCTATGTGGGAGTCAAACAAAAATTATAATATCATTTTGTTAGTATCTACACAGTTTACCACACACAATTCAATTCTATTCAAATTTTTTTATTTGCTTTCAACAGGAAATTAGTCTACAATAGCACAAACACATGTATTTTCTTTTTGATTCAAATGAAATAGAAAGCAGGAGCAAGGCAAAAACAATAAAAACAGATACAACACAAAGACAAGAGGCCTAGTCTCTCATCCCACTGACTCCAGTTAAGTCATCTATGATCAACTGCTTCAGTTACTCAGGAGGGTCTGCAAGTAACACAACATGCTTAGCTTGTGCAACATCTAAGTTAGCAAGTTTATTAGCACATTTGTTCCCCTCTCTAGGGGCGTGGCGTAGAGAACAATTGCACATTTTCAGCAAGAATTTAGTGTCTTCTATGAGAGCTTTGTAAGGTGAGTTGGGGCCTGGGCCATCTTGAATTTGGTTGATTGCCAGTGCTTAATCAATTTCGATTTCCGCATATGTGGTACCTTTTTGGAAGATGATGGTTAGGCCCATGTAGACGGCCCACAATTTGGCTTTGAGGTTTGAGCAGTGGCCTAGCTTTCCACGGAATCCCCAGATCCATATCCCAATTTCATTCCTCAGCAGTCCTCCATATCCAGCTTGTCCAATGTCTCCTTTTGAGCAGCCATCAACATTCAATTTCAGCTTTCCTGTAGGTGGACAAAACCATTTGATTAGTCTATGATGAGAGGGATTCGGGGTGAATGATAGATTGAAAGGCCTCATCAATCTTATTGACATAATTTCTCATGCTCTTGAGACTAATTTGAATAGGTG
Source organism: Camellia japonica (assembly GCA_030407325.1). NCBI lineage: Eukaryota > Viridiplantae > Streptophyta > Magnoliopsida > Ericales > Theaceae > Camellia > Camellia japonica. The sequence goes on along the minus strand of JAPPVO010006755.1, from coordinate 15,680 downwards.
TAGATTGGTTTTCAAAAACAAGTTTGTTTCGATCCTTCCATAACTGCCAAAGTGTAACAATGAAAAAAATATACCAGTTTGTACCAAAATACCGGGTTTTAATTTTCAAATTCTTAGTAACCCATTCAAAAAGTGGCTGACCACATCCATCCTCTCACCATTTAGTAACCTTTATTTGAACCCAAATGTTTTTGGAAGAGTTGCACTCTCAGAGGAGATCATGTCTTCACTGGCTAATCCACATCTGGGGCACAAGTCAATTGAGGCCATATTCCCTACGAGAGTCTCAAGTGTTTAGCAAGCAACCTTCCCTTAGGAATAAGCCAGATGAAAGTTTTCAGCTTTTGAGGGATTTTGAGTTTCCAGATCCAATTCCAATCCCCACCACTCATGTCCTGGGGAGCAATAAGTTTAAAGGCTATAGCAGTAGTGAACTTACCACTGGTGGAACCAACCCAAAAAGGAGCATCTGTGAAGGTCATGTATGCATGTATGAAAAAGTTGTCAATTTATTTCTTAAAAAAATAAAATTATAACTTATTAGAAAAAAGAAAAAAGAAAAAAGTCAACCGACATCCAGGAGGATGTCCAGGGAGATGTCCGGGGAGACGACCGGTAGACTAAAAAAATACGAAAATGTGAGAGCTTTGCGTTGGAAGTTTGTTTTGGAAAGAGCTCTGCTAAACATGAAACATAAATGTGTTTTGAAATGTGTGGTGAGATTAATATTTAAAAACTCTATCCAAACACCTTATTCATGTGAAGGGGTGGAATTGTAATTGAAAAGCTATACCAAACACAGTCATAGAGATGCTATAATTAATTTTATTTTAAAATTATATTTCTTAAATTGCAGTTTCAACAACTCCATTCAAAATTCCTGTGACAAGTAAAACTCTGAATAGTGAAATTGGAAGATGGTAAAATACAACATTTCCAACTGTGCATTTAATTATTTTTTATTATTCTTTTTATAATTTACACAATAGATTCGGGACCCTTTTTCAATTAAAAAATAGACCCTAGTATTAAACAATTGTGACCCATTCTTCTTCAGCTGGCATCTAAAGTGTCAACATTGCTAACAAAGACAAGACAAATAGGTTAAAAATCTGATTCACTAGGTTTGTTTTCAATTTTTTAAAAATATTCTTCAGAAAATTATATTTTTTTATTTTTCATACTTTTTATTTTTATTAATTTTTTTAATTTCTAAACACACCTAACATAAATACACTTAAAAAATATAATTTTCATAAAAAAATCTTTAAAAATTCACTAAATACAAAAAATACAAAACAAATATAAAATATTAGTATACTTTTCACATTTTTATATATTTATTAATTTTTTTAAAATATTTTTTTCACAAATACTTTACTTTTTAAATACATTTAAGTAAAATACATCTAAAAAAATTTAAAAAATACTTAAAATTTTAAAAATATTCACTAAAAATAAAAAAATACGAAAAATTAAAAATTTAATTTTCAGAAAACTAAATTCAAATTCAAAAAACTGAATACAAACACACAGACACACACACAGATTATTACTGCATATTTTAATTCTTCTGTACAGGGAAATTTTAACCTGTGTGCGCCCCTTACATCCTATCCATATAATATAACTCTCAGGTCCCAAAACCATGACAATATTAATAATATGCTAAAGAAAATTTAAACCTGTTCCAATGTCAAGAATAGCATCAATAACAATACATATACCTTAACAGCAAGTTATGGTACCAAAAGAAATTCAAACTCACTTCTTCTGATTACACAAGGGCAGGGCTGAAGTCCTGTAGATAAGAACTGATGCAAGCATGGCGCAATAGAAACTACTACAACTGAGTTTGCCAGTATTTCCAAAGAACCATAAACAACAAAATCATTAAAGTAATTCAACAAACCTAGCAGAGATCAACATAAATAATTACGTACAGCGATTTCAAACATAAACTACCCTCACTCGCTAAGTCTCATATCAACATTGGACTCGGTACTTTCTTTTTTTGAGGTATCTGGCTTCTCGGTTTCTTTGTTGGACTCTGTGCTTTCTTGTTTTTGAGAATCTGCCATTTCAGTTTCTATACGAGGTCCTCCAGCCTGCATTAATAGCAAATTGACTTCTGGGCTATCAGATTTTTCTGGTGGTACTACCACTGCAGAAGAGAGAGCAACTTCCATTTCCTCGTATTTGGAAATGATTTGTTGAAGCTGATCGTGAAGATTCAGAGCCTCAAAGAGCATAACTTCATCATCGGTGGTGCTCTCCACAATCATCTGAATGGCAGGCAACGACTGCCTGCACTTCTCCAGCATGCTTACCGTCAGATCATCCTGCAAGCATACCCAAAAAAAAAAAAAAAATAGTTGGTTACCATCATCTCTCCAACCATAGATTTGCTACAGCCAGCCCAAATGGATCCTTAATTGAGATTAAAAAAACAAAGAAGAACAAGAAAATAAACAAAGTGCAAGTTTGATCTTTCGTTACATAAGGTACATAGGATTTTGGGATAAAATCTTCCACTTACAGTGATTCCTTTGGACTTCTCATTGCATTTAACATAGCACAAAGTGCTAAAATATCAAAATGACGGTAGTTTCGTCAATACATTAGAAAGGTCACTAAAACGCATTCAGGGAAAGATGGATAAGGGGGCATACTAAGTAAAAGGTAAAAGAATGGTAGAAAAAGATGCAAGCAACACGTACACACATCTAGAAGAATAACAAAAAATTGGAATATAATATAAATAGAATTCTACCTCACGACAGAACTAATGAATTTACCTTGATGGGTTTTGGTTCTGTTTCAGAGTTTAAAATGCTAGAAAGAATGTCAATGCTGTTTCGAGTGATTTCCATGGTTTCTTTCTTTTGTTCAATGGATCGGCTGCCATAAATGGTTGGAAAAGCAGCATTATCCCCTTCGTTCAAACTCGAGTCAGGAATAGGGTATCTTTCAGGAGGAGAAATCGGCTCTCCATGAATAAATGACCCTAGCGAATACTGCATGGGGGACAAATTTCCATCTACTGGTGCTGAAGGTATCTCTCTAGTCTTCAAGTTCTACAACAATAACCCGCCAAAGAAAGGATGGAACATCAGCATTCAGAAGTATGAAAAGCAAGAGTGGAATTAAAATAAAATAAGAGACATCCACACGAGGCAATAAATAAAAAGAGTATTAAAGCTGAAACCAATCTTTTTGGATCCAATCAGCCTTAAAAATCAAACTGGGAGGCAAGTTGACAGATGTGCTGAAGGCAACCAAAATCAATACTTTATTTTCGGTTTGCTCCCTTCATGTAAGAATGTTCTGTTCCATCAAAATGTTATGCAAGAACTGCACAATCAGGCTGCTCAGGATGGCTATAATAGAAATCAAATATGGAAGGCTAAAGTCACATTAAGCATTGCTAGATGAGGATAAAGAAGCAACAAAAGGCTTAGATAAAGAAACAATTGACAAAATCCAGCAATTGACTATCGCCCGTGCAACTGTGATGAAGTTGAGAGATTAAAGAAAAATGTGAGAGTACTCAAGTATTTATCTTTCAATTTATACCAATGAACGGTATAAATATGAGCTCAACATCCATAAAAGATAATATCAAGTTGAAAGCACAACAAATATTCACACCATGTTTAGCAGATCGAAGAACCTCAGGTGTTCGGTGGAGTAGATGGTGATAACAAACAAAGGTAACATGGCCCATATGTATTAAATGCAGCAAGAATGAGACTATCCTTGTAAACTGAATAAGAAAACATTATTTTACAGAATATAAGAAGCAGGTGTTTCTTTACAGAACAAAGAAGCCTAATCCATAGACGAGATGCAACACAGTTAATGGCAACAGCCTTGAAGGTACCAACAATCTTTGGGTTAAACATTGATACACTAAACCGAAACAACTAGGAGATGTAAACATATCAACCTATGTTGATGTCATAAAACTAATCATGCCCCTCTACTCTACTAAATTCCCTAGCGTTAAAAATAGTGTAGCATGCGTGAGTATGTGAAGGAAAGGTCAACAAGTCAAGTTGAATTTCCTTCTACTCCTTGGGTCCCATGCACTTATTTTTCACAGTAGTGGAAAAATCCTATTTAGAAAACTTTCTAAAGGCAACAAGCCTTTCCTTCCACCATTTTACTTTGCATGTCATAGTTGTGTGTTTCATAATTCGTTTAGTGCTAGAATTCAGACATGATCATCAATGACTAACCTTTGAAATTTTTCTACAACACACAATTTCAAGATAATAATTCCTACCCTCAAAAACAAATTCAACAAAGATTCTAAAAAAATTAAGAATTACATGAACAGAGACAAAAACACATAATAAAATAATTACTATAAACAGGAAATTACCATATAAGTTTGATGAAACACGGGCAGATATTTGAGATCCTCCGACTCGCCCCATGCCCTAATCAACTGCAGAGCCTTCCCTCGATTGGCGAGGTCGGTCTTGGGATCGTCGATCATCCTAACCATGTCCTCCAACACCTTCTCAGACGCAACCTCAGAGAACACCTTCTCGCAATTCGACGTACAAGCCTCCAACAGATCGAGACTCAGCCTCTGGCACGCTACGCTCTTCCCAGAAAGCTTCTTCTTGATGTTCTTCACGATCTCCGATCCACTAAACTCCTCGCAGTTGATCATGGCGCATATACGCAAATTCAACCCCCAATTCGGCTCCTCCATGTGCTCGGAAGTCGCTTCGTCCACCATCTTCGATTCCGGAGTCGGTGATTGCAGAATCTCTTTCATTTTGGAGCTGACCATTCGGCTCATTTGTGCTCCGCCTGTCTTCAATCGCTCGCCCAATGAGGACGAAGCTAGTTTCAGTTTGTCCATGTCGATGGTGATGAATTTGAGAGCCTGAGAGATATATAGAGAGGCCTGGACTGGTATGGCGGTTTTGTAAAACCCTAGTTTTGTTGAGTTGTGAAAACGTCGATCTTTCTTTGACTCTGCGTTTTTGCTTCGCTTGGTGAGGCGGTGAGGCAGAGAGAGAGAGAGAGAGAGAGAGAGAGGGCAAGCTTTGAATTGAATTAGCCTCTGAGGATGGCGACAAGAGCTGTGAGATAGAAGTGTGTGAAATTGAGCCGATCTCGATATCTGAGATACGCGTGGCTTCTTCCTGTCATCTCTTATTTTCGCGGGTCCCACCACTCAAAAATTATTTGCTGCTTCTAGGACAATCTGTGGTGCTGCCCACTTTAATTTTTATTTGTCAAAATAATGAGATCAACTATTTAGGCCAAGTTTGGGAAGACTAAATAAGTCCACATTTTTTATCTTTTTATCTTTTTTAGGTCACTTCAATTAATATCTTCTCTCTACTTTTCTACACATCTTTTTATAAAAAGTTAAAAAGTATACTTATTTAAAACATCCCAAACAACCCCTTATTTATGCGTAATTTTGGAGAGACTACAGCCACGTAGAATTTTAGAATTATGATTTGCGAATATATTTATATTTTAAATTTATGAATTTTGAAATTATGATTTAAAAAGGAAAAAATTTGTTTAGTTATGAAATTTGAATTGAGTTTTTGAAAGAGTTTTGAGTTTTTGAAATTAAAAAAGTTATTTGATTAAAAAATTTACAACTTATAATCAAACACACAATCCAAAATTCCATTCAAAACTCATAAAAAAATTTAAAAAATTCTAAAAATATTTTTTATTTAAAATACAAAAAAAATAATATGTGTCGATTGCCCAAAAAAAAAAACAAGAACATTGTTTTGGTCGACTGGTCAGACGTTCGAGAGAATGACTGGGTAAACGTGTTTTCAAAAGTAGGCGTGGAATTAATTTTTGAAAACTCTAACCAAACACTACACTCAAACTAAGGGATGTAATTGAGTTTTGAAATCTCCACCAAACATAGCCTACATTTTTTTTTTATCAAATATTTTTATTTTTATTTTTATATTTTTTTTGTTACAGGAAAATCTTCCATACTCTCTCGCATGTCCAAGGCAACGCCCCTTGCAGAGATCACCAGGGTGTCCTGTTAGCCATTCCGAGTGAAGAGACTATAACCTGGGAACTTGCACCTGTTGGAAATGGTTATAAAATTCTGGGTAAAACCAGATTTTTTTCCTAAGTTTGGTCTAATTTTTAGGTGGGCCCCGTGCATCGATTTTACGCGGGTCAAAGTGGTAACGCGTTCTATGCCGCGTTGTGATTCACATGGTATATTTGGTTGCTCAAAACCATTACCGAGTGAATGGGAAATTGAAGCCAAAGTATGCTCCATGGAAATGGAGTTTTGGTGGAAATTCCTTAAAGGTTTGAATAAGGCTTGTCCCACATTGATTTTGGTGGGAGGTTTTGAAAGGGTTTATGAGGCATGGGTTTGGTACTTGGGGTGTGCCCCAAAGGGTACCCAAGTGTTTTAGAGGGAGAGGTTATGGACAAAATGGGCTAGACCCATTGGATCCAAAAACCACCACACGCGCGCCGCCGCCGCCGTCCGGTCGGGCGGGCTGGGCTGGGGTTGGGCTTGTTAATCTTTTTGGGTCAAAAACATTTGAAAGAATTCCAATTAAACTAGTTTGGTTTTATTGTACATCCAAACAGGGCCCTTCTCGGAAATAAACCAGTCTGGTATTATTGCACACCCAAACAGGGCCTTTCCCGGTTTTGTTATCTGTTTGAATTATAAACAGATTCAAATCTGTTGAATTCAAAACCAACAGGTATCATACCTGTTCAATTCAAAACCTAGAGCCACCAATCCATCTATAAATAGGACAGCCCTCATTTGGATTTTGGAACTCTAATTTTCGTCCTTCATAATTCTGCAAACATCCTCTTCATTTTGCTGCATTATTTTCTTGTCAGAAATAGTATAAACACTTAGTGTGTTCGTTAGGCAAACAATTTGTAGTGCTGCTATTGTTTGTAGTAGATCATTTTATCCTGAGAGATAGACGTCCACATTCTGAAAGCACCATGGAGAGGATGAATCTGTCTTAAGGACACAGTGTTAAACACTGGACTTGATCAGAAAAATTATTCAAAGAAATTAACCAAGTAAGTTGTTTAATTTTATTCTGTTTTTAATTTGTTTATTTAATCAGATTTTAATTTTGTTTTTGTAACAAAATAAAATCTGTTTTATTTATTTATTTATTATTTTGAGTTTGATTTTTGTAATCAAACAAATTCTCTCATTTTCTTTATTTCTTTAAATTCTAATTGTTGTTTTGTACACAATATAATTAAAATCTTTTAAATATAGTGAAGATTGTCCAACAGCACCGACTTCCCAAGACAAGCTCTGCTTAAGTCAAAACTCGCATAGCAAGGGAGCATTGAACTCACACCAAGTGCTGATTAGACAACTTGAGGTCCAACCTCCTAACCAACTGTGCTTTGCCCAGGAGATCGGCCCAGGGGGAGAGAATTGAACCTATGACCTTGGGGCTTAAACCCCAAGCCTTAACCACAATGCCACCCACCCCTGGGTTCTATCAAATATTCACCTGAGTAGAGATGTTATCAGTTTGGTATGGTCGATATTTACATAAAAAAATTTATCAAATCAATAATATTGATTTTATTATTTTAAGCAGTCATACATATTGGTTTTCTCATCAAATCACACTGAACCGAACCGATTGAAACAGTTCGATTCAATGCGATTTAATTGATTTAAGATCTTTCAAACTTAAACTCATTATTATAGTCACTAATCTATATATTTACCACGTCAAATATATCAAATCCATCCATTTAATAAATACTTTTTTAATTATTAGATTAACAAAGAAACAAATAAAAAAATTTAAAATATTAAGATTTGAAGAATAATGAGTTAGAGTTAAAATTATACATAATAAGAATTTACAAACTTAGGTTATATAGACAATAAGATTAATTAATTAAAGTTAATAGTTTATCATACTTATTAATATCATTATGTTACTGGATTATATATATTATAAATACAATATATGTTTAAGTAGTTGTCTTCGATTTAATTGGGTGTACAAGGTACTTGAATCAATATCAAACTAAAAATCGAAAAAAATCAAATTTAAAAACCGCACAAACTAATTCTTATTTTAAAAAAGACCAAATATAACTGAATCCGTCTAATTCAATTAATTTGATTATTTTTTTTATTTTTCTTACCTCCCTACATTTATAAGAGTGTTTAGTAAAAATTTTAATCCTCAACATTTTTCTTTATTTATCTTCTTTTTATAAAATAATTAGATAAGTGCCATGAGTTAACAAAAAGTCACATAAATTAATGGGATACATTGAATATTAAGGGTCTGTTTGGTAATCATTTTATTTTCAATTTTCAGTTTATATTTACAAAAAAATTAAAAATTGTGCTAAAAACTTGTTTGGTAAATTTTTGATTTATAATACTAGTTCTTAGTTTATAAATTTGACCAAAAAAATGTAAACTGAAAAAGGATGTTTTCATTGGTTTATAAATTTGGCACTATAGCAGAAGTTAGTTGGACCATGGTTCAAATCTTCAAGGCACCCGAATTCAATTTATTTTCTTCCAACGGTAAAATAAAAGTTGTATCTAAATCTATCATCTTCCTCTACCTCATTTATGTTGACTGAAACTTGCTGAAATCAGGTAAGTCTCTCTCTTCTCTCTCCCTTCTCTTCTCTCTCTGTCTCCCATTATTCTCTCTGTGTCTCCTATTTTTTCTGTGTGTTCACCAAGCTTCTTCTCTGTGTTCACCGAGCTTTGAATTTTTTTTCCTTTTCTAAAACATTATGTTGCAAACATGCAGATCTTTGTAGTCTGTCAACCAAATTGATCTCAGGTCTCTCTCTTGCTTTCTATCTCTCTCTCTTATATTTTCTTTATTTTCTCTGTGTTTTATCAAGCTGCCATGGTCGTTTTTTTTCCCCCCTAAAACAACAAATCTATTCTGCAGATCTTTTGATCTCAGGTCACTCACTCTCTTTCTCTCTCTCTCTCTCTCTCTCCTTTCTCTTCTGTCTTGCTCTCTATTTGGTATTCAAAAATTGGGTTCTGTTTTTTCTCATTTAAACTTCAAGTTCTTTTGATGGGTTGAATTTTCAGAAAGAAAGTTAAGATTATAGAGTGGCTCTTATAATTTTAATAAAAAGACTGGTAAATTAGTTGAAATTGAGATTTGGGTGAAAGTTGGTTTCCGGTAATTTTCTCCAGAGTAAATGTATGGATCGAAGGGAAGCTATGGCACTGTCAGGGTCAGGGTCAGGGTCAGGGTCTGGGGTACAAGAATTACTGGGTCTTCGATCAATAAACTAATGAATAATGCTTGGGACCCCCTTTTGGGGGTCACCCCCTCACCCCCCTTTGCCACGTGGCGGGTAGTAATTGGAGGAGCAGGAAAAAAAAGAAAAAGAAAAAGAAAAGTGGACCAATGAGAGAGAGAGGGGGTCAAAGGGGGTGGGAGGAAAAGGGAGGATGAATCATTGTTGTAAACTAATATGGTTATTAAATTTATCTATGGTTGGTATTGTATCAATATAATTATTATGGATGCTTATTATAATGTATATGATCTCATTGTCAAAAATAAATAAATAAATAAATAAATAAATAAATATTTTAGGCCTTAACAGACACATTTTTTAGTTTATGTTTTCAAAAAATTTCAAACATTTTATCCAAACCAAACACGTTTATTATTTATGTTTTTCTAAAAATAAACAAAAATCAGTTTATAAAATTTTTATAAACATAAATAAAAAACGAAAACGTTATCAAACGCTACTTAAGTTTTTATTATTATTTTATTTTATACTATTTAAGATAGCGCATTATTTTTTTAGAAGGTTGAAAGACAAAAGACCAGAGGCTCTAACTTAGATGGAACATCCTCCATCTAAATGTGTGGACCAACATTATAAAAAGTTAGGCTTTGTTTGACGTATTGGGTTTTGATTAAAGTAGTCATAAAAAAATAAAATAATTTTTTTAATTTAATAAGATAAAATATTACACTTAAATTATAATTATTTTTTTTTTCATAAAAGTTAAAAAATATATTCTAAATAAAACTTTTGAGTCCTAAACTAAAATAACTAAAAAATCAACTCACATCTCAAACGAAGAGTTAACCTATTCAAATAATAAGCTATCAAATTACCCTCTAAATAGCCATGAGTGACCAAGATGGCCCCAAACCCACCCAAAGGATAAATTTTTGTATGCCAATAGGGTACCACGTGGCACTACCTTCCACTAATCACAAATGTATATGTCCACTATTGTTTCACAAACACTCAACATAAATGTAATGGATCCTACTGTCAAAGCCAATCACACATGCACCCTATCCGCATACAAAAATTTCTCCACCCAAAGAGTCGTGAGTAGCTTGTGCTAAATGACCAAATCGAGACAAAACTTCCTCCGAGGTTTGAATTGCCTTGATGACATTCGTTGAATCATTCTCCAAGCGGATCTCTGAAAGGCATAAATCTTTAGCAAATTGCACTGCACGTAATGCCGCCGTGGCTTCCACACAGTTCACATCGTTCAAGAATTGCAGCCCATCCGAAAGGGCAACCACAACCTGGCCATGACAGTCTCCAACAATGACTCCAATCCCGCCATCTTCAATCGAGATTTTACTAACCTATCAAAATTAACTTTGTACACTCCCTCAGTCGGTCGAATCCATTGATATGCAAGTAAGAGATAGTGCATTGTTTGTTAAATACAAAAATATTAATGAAAATAAAAATGTTGTTCTCGTTATGTATATTTATAAATAAATTATAAATTTTAATACGTATTAAAACATAAAATTTAGAATGCAATTATAGATATCCCATTTGAATAAATAATTTCCTAGTAAATTGTCATGTTATGCACAATTTAATACTTAGGGTGATCACGAGGACAGTACTGATTCCACCTGGTCATAATTGTTTGTTATTTTTTATTTTTTACTTTCCAGATATAAGATTGGAAATTTAAATAAAATAAAACATATATTTTTTAAATACTATAGATAAAAAAAAAAGTCCTCGGTTTAATATTAGGAAATTACAATTAAAAATGAATTATATAAAAATATTTCAAATTAATTGAAAGCCATTTTTAATTACATTATGGGTGGGAATAACGGGGAAAAAAATACAAAAGGAAACGACCTTTCCAATAAATCATAATTCATACCATAATTTATGAAAAAATAATGATCTTGCTCTTTTTTATATATTTATATATATTATTTATCAATAATGTAGAAAATTTCCAAACTCTACCCTCTTTGATGCATCCCTCTACAAATAACCATCATAAACCTCATTGCGATAGAGAATGTGAGTGCGAGAGAAATAGAAATCATGATAAAATACAAATTTACAATGGATTAAGAACAACAATGGTGCATGCGATCGATAATATATAGTTTTTATATAGGATTTATGGAGGATGGATGTGTTACCATAGTGTGGAGAGGGAGTTGGGGAGTATTGGTAGTGGTAGAGCAAATAGTTGGTGGCAAATGAACAGAAGAGAGTGATTGAGAGGGACTATCAATGGGTGAGGAAATGGAGGAAAAAGATAGATGAGAGTGGAAGAAAGCAAAATGGTGGCAAATGAGGGGGAAGGAGAGATTGAGAGGGACGAGCAATGGGTGAGGAGAATGGAAGAAAAAGATAGATGAGAGTGGAAGAAAGTAAAAGAGAGACTATAGCGAATGGAAGAGAAAGGGAGAGATGGAAAATAAAAAAAAGATTTGTTATTGAATTTTTTGTTTGTTTTCTATTAATTGATTATAATTTTATCAACTTTTCATATTGTTTGTAATTTTTCCTTCATGTATAGCAAACCTTTTTTTTTTACTCTTTTTATTTTTCCTTAGTTTGGAATTTTTTTACTTAAGATGTGACTCGGATTCAATTGGTTACACTACAAGAAAATGCAGAAATGGCGACTAAAAAAATTATTTTCGTCGCTGAAAGTGCCATTTTCGGCGACTAAAATGGAATTAGTAGCCAAAAGTAAATACTTTTGGCGACTAAAACAATTTAGTAGCCAAATGTATAGTTATAGATAACGGAAGTAGAAACATAAAGAACATGAAGAAGGAAACAGCACAAATAATACTAAAAATAAGTTAAACTAACATTGTAAGAAATAATAAAAGAAAACAGTTTAAATAAACATTAATAATAAAACTTACAATTGTTTAATGGATTGAAACTAACAATTCTTCAAAATACATAACTTGAAAACGGACTTGAAAAGAAAATTACAGAGATAGGTTTTTCTCTTGAGGAAGGGATACTCTCAATTTTTCTAACTCTGCCTTATTCTTGACTGAAGAGGCCCTTTTATAATCAAAAGAGACCACCACTGTTAGCCTTGTGAGTGATTGCTGTGAGCCTTGTGAGTGAATAGTCTTGACTTGAAAGGAGCATCAGAAGCACATGGGAGTTGTCTGCTGCTTTCGGTGAATTATTAAAGCTTTTACTGTGCTGAATTTGTCGGTGGAATGAATCATGATGAATAGTAATGTTGACTTTTTGATGAATAGTGAACAGTAAAGTTGACTTTTTTACTATTCATTGCTTGGAGGCATGTGACTGAGGGAATCAAATATAGATATATATATATATATATATATCAGCAACTTTTCTCAAAAGACGAGTATTGATTGAAGCTGATAATTATAGCTATATAGAATCCAATGACTGAATTAAGCATATGGGTCCTGAGCATCTTGGAACTCGGGTCCATATGGATTTTGAGTAGTTGAACCTTCAGAAGAGTTTGAACCGTCTGAACCACCTTCTGAACTGCTGTTATCCGAGTCTGATTTGGCTTGGGCCATGAGTAAACGAGCCATTTGGAGGAGTTCATCTTTGGATGACTTGGACTTGGGCTTAACCTTTGATTTGGATTTATCCTTTGACTTGGGCTGGTCAGAACTGGGTTTTGCTGACTTGGATTTAATCTTTGATTTGGATGACTTGGGCTTGGAAGAACTGGATGATGGGCTTCCAAGATTGACTGGAAAAAGTTGGCTTCCTTAAGTGACTGGAGCAGTTGGGATCTGATAAGCTTTAACCATGGCAGGTGTAGGAGCATGAATGTTAATCGGGAACTCAGTTTGAACAATATCAACAATTCGTTGAATCTTGAAGTTATCCCACCATTTAACCTTATGTAGCCGCTGAATCACTTTACCAGAAAATACAATATTGCCATTTGAATATCCAAGGGATCTTATATTTGGATATAAAAATAAGCAATTGAGGGAATTCTCTTTGCTGTGGAGTGAATGAGAAAACAGTGGAAAAGTAATTGACTTGATCCAAAATTACTGATGGGAAGATGTCTGGAATGGCACCATAATGTGTCCACCATCTCAGAAACCAAGTAGGTAATTCTGACTTAAACTTTTGATCAAATTGAAGAAACCAAGAGTGACTAAATGTTTCATTTTGATATAGGAGGACTTTGAACCAGGCATCAATATAATCATAATAATTATACTGAAGGGAGTGATTAGGTAAATCTCGAAGTTGATAAGGAGAACCCCATTCAACTAAGGAAACAATATTGTGAATATAAAGTGAATGGTAAACCACTTTACTAGTGTAAGTACGATCATAAATGGGTTTAATCACAATTGACTGATGGTTGAACATGATGTCTTTATAGAAGGTAATTGTTTTCTCTGGATGGAGAGGAACAAAATGCCATCCATGAGGGAAATAAGTTTTAACCAGATCATTAACAGATTGACTCTTTGGGTGACTAAGTTCTTTGAAAAATAGATTAGTAGTTGTTGAGTCAACATAATCAGATCGAGCAGTTTTAATAGGATTAGGAGGGTATGGAGTAACTGCTTGGCTAGATGAAGCAAAAGGATCATAGGCCAAAGCAGATGTGAAACTGGGTCGAGGAGTATTACCAAGAACTTGATAACGGTTAATCATTTCAATAGGATGGTATTGGGTGACTAACTCCAAAGGAGGGATAAAAGGCTGACTAGTTGGAACCAAGGCTTTAGAAGGGGGCCTTGGGCGAGACATCTGTTTAAAAAGAAACAAAGGTTAGCAATAAAGATTAGCAACCACTAAGGAGATCTAAATAAGTCTGATGAAAATCCAAACAGTTGTAATAATCAGCAAGTAAATGGCGACGAGCTTGGATTTGGTGGTACTGAATGTATTGAGCACGTTTAGTAGTTTTTTTGGCTAATTTTATCCGGGCAATGTGATAAGCAGTTTGGTGAATCAGATCACGGTAATGGGTAATTTGGGTTTTATGGTAAGCAATAAATAGAGTGGCCATCCCTATCCCCCCTGTAAAAATTATCGGGTAAGGAAATCGGGAATGGAATTTTGACAACCAGGTATATATTCAATAGTAAAATCGAAAATACTTAAAATAGATTGCCAACGGGCAAAAATTTGCTTACTAGCAAGATTTTGAACATCTTTTTCTAAAACATATTTAGCAGATTTGCAATCAACACGAAGTAAAAATTTTTGATTTAAAATATCATCTTGAAATTTACTAATACATAAAACAGTAGATAAAATTTCTTTTTTAATAGTACTATAATTTAATTGTGCTTTATTCCAGACACCAGAGTGATAACGAACAATTTGTTCAGATGATTGAAGAGTGACTTTCTGAAGGAGAATGCCACCATAACCAACATCAAAGGCATCAGTTTGAATAATTTTGAATGAATTTTCAGTAGGAATACCAAGACAAGGAAGAGACTTGACATATTGTTTAACCTGTTTAACAATAGCAGTATGAGTAGAAGACCAAGGAGGAGGATTGTCTTTTAACCGATCAAACAGAGGTTGACAAGTTTTCCTAAGGTCTTTGTAAAATTCAGCAATATAATTCAGTGATCCTAAAAAACGTTGTAGTTGAGTTTTATCTAAGATTTCATCAGGAAATTTAGACGCAAATTCAATGGAAAGACTAATAGGTAAAATAGTATTCTGGTGAATATCATAACCTAAAAATCGGACTTTGGTTTGAAACAATTTAATCTTAGGAGCAGAAATGACTAGACCATGACTCTTAATGGTATAAAAGAAGGCAGTAAGATGTTTCTAGTGTTCACTAATTGATTTTGAAAAAAAAAGAATATCATCTATATAAACTATGGAAAAATGACTAAATGGATTGAAAATATCATTCATTATATGTTGAAATTCACTAGGAGCATTTTTTAACCCAAATGGCATGACATTCCATTCATAGTGTCCAAATGGTGTAGTGAAAGCAGTTTTATATCTATCCTTAGGATGAATTTGAATTTGCCAAAAACCACTTTTTAAATCAAATTTACTAAAAATAACAGCTTGACTAAGTCTTTTAATCAAATCTTTTTTATTAGAAATAGGATACCTAATCCATTCTAAAACAGCATTTAAAGGTTTGTAATTAATGACTAATCGAGGGATACCTCGTTCTAATTCAGCATTTTTATTAACATAAAAAGCAAGACAAGACCATGGGGATTTACTCGGACTAATTATTCTATTTTTTAACAATTCATTAATTTCTTTTTTACACATTTCAAGTAATTCATGATTCATTTGAATAGGTCTAGATTTAGTAGGAATTTGTTTTTCATTAAAATTTTTGATATATGGCAAAGTAACTACATGTTTTTTCCTAT
>JAPPVO010006753.1:0-17861 GCA_030407325.1 Camellia japonica | reverse complement strand
GTCTAGGCCGGTGAGTACAGCAAAGTCTAATGGGGTCATGGTCATATCCCCGGTGGCAGAGAAAAATGGAAAGAATTGGTGGTGTCCCCCAATCTCTCCGCCAGAGCAGCAAACAATGTCCTACTGACATGACAGTGTGATAATCCCCTGCAGAATGGTCCGAATCCTGCAAAGTCAACCAAGTCCCGGACAGCTTCCGGAAGCTCAGCATACCACTCCCTCGCGGCAGTGGAGCCATAACCTCGCACGGTGCGAGAGCCAGCCTGCATTTAGAATGAATGCATGTATCAGCAAATGAAGTGAATGAGCTGTGTGCAAATGAAGTGAATGAGCTGTGTGCAAATGAAATCTGTGGGCTGCGTGTTCACTAAATATCTGGGCTGCGTGTTCACTAAATATCTGGGCTGCGTGTTCAGTAATTTGTTATCTGGGCTGCGTGTTCAGTAATTTGTTATTTGGGCTGCGTGTTCAAATTTCAGAAAAATCAGTGGGCTGCGTGTTCGCTTTAATTTATATCTGGGCTGCGTGTTCAGTAAATTTGTTATTTGGGCTGCGTGTTCAAATTTCAGAAAAATCAGTGGCTGCGTGTTCAAATTTCAGAAAAATCAGTGGGCTGCGTGTCGCTTTAATTTATATCTGGGCTGCGTGTTCAGTAATTTTGGTATTTGGGCTGCGTGTTCAAATTTCAGAGAAAAATCAGTGGGCTGCGTGTTCGCTTTAATTTATATCTGGGCTGCTGCGTGTTCAGTAATTTTGGTATTTGGGCTGCGTGTTCAAATTTCAGAAAAATCTGTGGGCTGCGTGTTCACTAAATCTGGGCTGCGTGTTCAGTAAATCAGTGTTTTTGGGCCTGCGTGTTCACTTTATTCTACCTGGGCTGCGTGTTCAGTAAAATGTGTTTTGGGCTGCGCGTTCAACTCATTGATCAGTGAGCTGCGTGTTCACTTTAATGTCTACCTGGGCTGCGTGTTCAGTAAATCTATGTTCTGGCTGTGTTTCCAATCCTAATCAGTGTGGGCTGTGTGTTCATCATCAATTTGACTGTGTGTTCAGAAAATCAGAGTTTGGGACTGTGTGTTCTACTCGTAGTCAGTGTGTGCTGTGTGTTCACCTTCAGATTCGGGCTGTGTGTTCGACAAGTCAGTGTATGAGCCGCGATCAATGCTTAACTAATGTGTGTCGCGTGTTCACAGTCAATCAGTCAATGAGCCGTGTGTTCAACAATTCAAGTGTTTTAACTACGTGTTCAAAGTGCAAACAAAGTACTATGTCGTAAGCTACAACTGTGTGTTTAAGCATGGCAAAGCTACAAAATGCACAAGAATGCGGAAAATAAAGTAAAATACCTCTCGCGCATCATGAGAGAGGTGCTGCTCCGGCTCTCGCAGAAGAAGATCCCCTGGTACCCGATCGTTGAAATCGGTGAAATGACGGAAAACGGCTCGCGGAAGCCTATGTACTGCTGGAGCGTATCGATCGGGAATGAAAGGCCGGACCCTCGGGGGCAATGCCATAATGTCGAAATCATCTCCGGCACCTGGAGGACCTCCGCCGTAAGGGAAATTGCCTGCCATTTCGAGAAATCTGCGAAAAGGAGCAAAAATGAGCAAAAATGAGCCAAAATTGGAAAAAGTCAACAAAAGTCAACTCTCGGGAAATGAAAAGTCAACAAAAGTCAACTCCCGGAAAAATTTTCCAAATATTGAGACAAACTTACCTCAAGTGGTGAAAATGAGAAGAGAAGCTCCGAAATCAAATTTTAGTCGGCTCAAAGTGTTTAAATCTGAAGGATTTCGCGAAAACAACTTGCGTGGAAGGCCGAGGGGCGCGTATAAAATGCAGATCTGAAGAAGAAAATGGTTTAGGGAGCAAGGGAAGGAAGTTTTGCAGCCTTGGGTGTGATTTCGGAGGCATTGGAGTTGTGTATATATAGAAATAGCCGAAATGACCAAAATGCCCGTGCTTTTGGCAGGTGGCCGGCCGGCCACCTTTTCTGGCTGGCCGGCCATTTGCTTTTCCTCCCCTGGCCGATGGCCTCTCCTAGGGCCATGAGCTGGCCGACCATAGTCCCACCCTCCCCTACCTCTCTGCAAATTTTGAGGAAAATCGGAGTTCCCGGGACCTGAAAAAGTTAAGAAAAGTGCACTTTCTGGCGCCGAATTGCTCCGCCGGGACTTGGGCTGCAATTTCTGACATGTGTCTCATCATTATTCATCAAAATCAGAGTGTATCCTTTTTAAACATGTTGTGACCTCTCCGGGAGGTGAATCAGAGGCCGCGATTGAGTTGCCGTCGCCGAAATGCGCATTTTCCAGCTCGTTGTTTCGCAACAAACGGGCGCCCTGATTTATGCTCGTTTTGCATTGTTTGGCTTTTAACTTGCATTCTCATCAACATTTCGCATTATCATGCATGATTTCTTGGTGTACAATACTTCTATGCTTGAGCATGCGTTGTCACGCATTATCTTTCCTCGCATTGCGATGTGTTTACCCGCCGACACTGTGTGTGTCAGACTTTTGGAATTACAGGAATCACATTGAATATATGTTGTTAGCATATCGTTCTTGTTGAATTTCTCTTTTTTTGCAGGCACGATATTGTATGTACGGTTCATTTGAGGCTGGTGCGACCAGACGAATCGCGCAGGTATCGTATCTTCTCCGTGTGAGACACGACGAGAATCGAATGATTCTCCGCATTCCTAACTGCATGAAATGTAGTTGTTGCTTTGCATTCTTGCTTAAAACTGTTGCATCTATTTGTCAATACTTGCTTCATTACAGCTTGCTGCACTTGCATGATCACCTGGCTCAGTGCATATCATTTTGCATTTTGCCCCCTTGGCCTGCGGGCATGCCTGCGGGCACACATCTCTGTTTATCTTGTATGATTGTCTAAGTCTTCGGCCTTGTCAAAAATGGGTCGTCTCTGGGCTTTGACATTCACTCCCGTCACTTTTGACTTCCGAGTTCTGTCAAAGAGGGGCAACTGTAGACACCCCATTTTTGACCGACCTTAAGACTCAGACGTCACCGATTGAGCGCTCGGTGATGTTGCATACTGTGCTCGTTCAGAAGTCTCAGAGTCGCGGCCGTGCGCCCTGCCTCCGAACTTCCGAATCCTCTTCTGTGCCTTGTCTCGGTTTGCGAACCAGACTCGGTTTTCTCTGTTTTCTTTCCTGAGGGAAGGGAGTAGTCCTGTAGACTATTTCTCGGTGGCCGTGGGCTACTTTTCGTGGCCGTAGGCCATTTTGCCCATTTCGGAGCCCGGTTCCCGGTTTTCGGAGCCGTCAGGCCGTGTGCCTCGGTTCGGGACCGCCCAACCGTCTCCGATTCCTCCGGTTCTTGGCAGGTACCTCTGTTTTATCATAACGAGGCACACTGGGGTCTTAGATACCCACTTCGTGGCTGAATGCCACTTTCGGTGCTTATAGCCGGTTTTCGGGCCCCGAACCTCGCGGTTTGGCCCCCGAGCATTCATTTCGCATCGGTTTTTGTTCATTTTTGGCAAGTGCGTCTGTTTTTTCATACCGAGGGACACTGGGGTCTCAGATACCCACTTCGTGGCTGAACGCCACTTTCGGTGCTTACAGCCCATTTTCGGGACCCCGAACTGCGTGATTTGGGCCCCGAGCATTCATTTCGCATTAGTTTTTCTTCAATTTTGGCAGGTCCCTCTGTTTTAGCACCAGGAAGATCACTGGAGGGTGGGAGGCCAGCAATTATCTCAGATAACCAGTTATGCTCTTCTGGCGCCCGTTTTGCTCACTTCCGGGCTAATGTTGAACACCCTAGAGCCATTTTCTTCCAACCACAACCACATATCTGTGATGAGGGGACATGGGAGGACACCAAAAAGTGGTGGTCGGCCAGTAATTGTGATTTTCATTTTTGAGCCTCTCTTTCAAGTTCAATGTTGTGACTCCTGTTTCAGAGTTGCCAAATTCCAACCTTGGGACCTTGTTCTACACACCTGGGAGGACACCAAAAGTTGGTGGTCGGCCAGCAATTCTTGACTTCATTTTTGGCCATGGCCGGCCGGCCGGCCAGGGAGAGTGGCTGGCCGACCAGTTGGGGTGGCCGGCCGGCCACCTTCAAGAAAGGTACCTGCCCGGCCTGCTTTCTCCTTTTGAACCCTTTACAGCTGTCCAGCTGTTTTTCAAAATATCCCTGTCCTCCGGGGGATATTTTGGGAGGGAAAGCTTGGATGCATTTCCCTCCCCTTTTACACCCTTTTTGATCCATTTAAGGGGCTGAGCTTCACCTTTGTTAGGGTTACAAAAAATCATCTCAAGAGCCTCTCTCCCATTGCCTCCATTTCCATAGCCAAAAACCCTAAAAAGCTTCAAGGTTCTAGCTCATTCCTTCATCAACCCTAAGCCTCATCATCACCACCTCCATTCCAGCAGCAAAGGAGGGTTTTCCAGAGGCTAAGAAGCAACAAATTGAAGCCAAGAAGCCATAAAAGACTTGTCTCCAAGGGTAAGATTCTAATTCCCTTTTTTTTTGCACAATTTTGCTTCAATTCTTTACCCTACTTGCTCACTGTTTTGGGCTCCGACCCCTACTGATTTTGTGCTTATTTTGAGCCCCTCTACAATATTGTAGAAGGGCTCAACCTTGTTTGGTACTTCTATCATGCTCTTCCTTCAATATCACTCTTTATGCCAATATTTTGCATGCTTTGTTTGGATTATGAGTGATCCATTTTCGAGCCTGATATAAACTGTGAGTGGGCTTATTTTGATTCCCTCTTCAACATTGAAGAAGGACTCAACCATGTTTGGTGGTTCTATCATGCACTTGCTTTGTAACTCTTTCAATTTATCGTAAAATTGCATGGTTTCTTTAGCCTATTTGAAGTCTGATTTTGAGCATGCCATTAACTGAGATTGAGATTATTTTGTGTCCCTCTACATTATTGTAGAAGGGATCAACTTGGTTTGGGGTCTCCATGTTACACTTGCCTTTATATCTCTTTTTGACCCCACTTTGCATGCCTTTTTAAGCTTATTTGGCTTCTGTTTTCAGCCTTCATCAGGCTTAGAAAGTGTCTTAAAATGACCCATTCTTCATGTTTTGTTAAGGGTCCAAGGTTGTTTGGTGCATGCTTTTGGTACTTCATGTAATACCATCTTTGATTCCGTAAAATTGCATGCTTTTTTTTTAAGCTTATTTGGCTTCTGTTTTCAGCCTTCATCAGGCTTATAAAGTGTCTTAAAATGACCCATTCTTCATGTTTTGTTAAGGGTCTTAGGCCATTTGGTGCATGTTTTTGGTACTTCATGTAATACCATCTTTGATTCCGTAAAATTGCATGTTTTGTTAGGCTTGCTTAGCTTCTGTTTTGAGTCTTCATCAGGCTTAGAAAGTGTCTTAAAATGACCCATTCTTCATGTTTTGTTAAGGGTCCAAGGTTGTTTGATGCATGCTTTTGGTACCTCATGTTATAGCCTTTGTTGGCCCATTATTTCGCATGCTATGTTAAGCATATCTACATACTGAATTGGAGGATATAATCTACTGTAAATGTGCATATTTTTGGCCCCTCTTTAATTTTGTAGAACTGTGTTTTTCATTTTGAGCATTGTATATACCACTTGCTTTGTAATTCTCCTCTTTCCCCCATTTTTTTGCAAGCTATTTTTGCCATACTTGTGATCATTGTTTGGCCATACTTTGTACTGAAAAAATGCTAGTTTAGGGGCTGCCTTGCTACTGTTTTACATGTTATGTCCATATTGTGCATGTTTAGTAGGGCTGTAGGCCGTTTCGGGTGCATAACATTGCATTTCGGGTATCGGGTGTAATTTTGTCATAATTCGGGGGCTATTTGTGCATCATTTTAGCTACTGAAATTTGCATTTTTCATATACCATATGCCACGTTTCATTTTCATGCCATTTCATGCCTTTATGTTATTGCCTCGGTTTGCGTGCCCGTGTGCACGCATTTCGAGGCACTCCTTTTTTATCTTACGGCATCTTATGTGGGTGTGGCCGAGGCCCACTCATGTTAGTGTAAGCCCAATTTGCATTTTTATGCCTTTATGTCATTGCCTCGGTTTGCGTGCCCGTGGACACGCATTTCGAGGCACTTCATTTTCGTCTCTCGGCTTCTTATGTGAGAGTGGCTGAGGTCCTCTCATGTCGGTATAAGTCCATCTTGCATTCCGTATATCATTTTAGCTTCATTGCATTCCGTATGCCATTTTCTCGATTTGCGCGCCCGTGGGCACGCATTTTGAGACATCTCATTTTAGTCTCATTCCATATCATATTTCAAGTCATTTCATGCCTTAGGGCCATTGCCTCGGTTTGCGCGCCCGTGGGCACGCATTTCGAGACATCTCATTTTAGTCTCATTCCATATCATATTTCAAGTCATTTCATGCCTTAGGGCCATTGCCTCGGTTTGCGCGCCCGTGTGCACGCATTTCGAGGCACTTCGTTTTTTTATCCGACGGCCTCTTATGTGAGTGTGGCTGAGGCTCACTCGTGTTAGTGTAAGTCCAATTGCATCGCGTATGCCATTTCATGCCTTAGGATCATCGCCTCGGTTTGCGTGCCCGCGTGCACGCATTTCGAGGCATTTCATTCATAGCATTGTGTATGTTAGGATTGTATCTTAGCGACATTCATGCATATCATGCATATTGCATCGTGTTCGGGATAGGAGTTAGCCCGGGCACGGGAAACGAGGCACGTTTCGTACTCCGATTGACGGAACGGGTCTCAATTCCCCAGTCACCGACACTCCGGATTACCCATGATGGAGTTAGGTTTTGTTGTAGCATTCATCTGCATTGCACCCTATATTGAGTTGTGCAATCCGATTTCTCGGCCACCATGCATCGGTATGCGTGATTGGTGGCACGAGGATCGAGGCATGCATATATTTGTGAAATACATTGCTATGC
The DNA here is from genome assembly GCA_030407325.1 of Camellia japonica. Lineage (NCBI taxonomy): Eukaryota > Viridiplantae > Streptophyta > Magnoliopsida > Ericales > Theaceae > Camellia > Camellia japonica. The sequence goes on along the minus strand of JAPPVO010006753.1, from coordinate 10,940 downwards.
CCTTTTCCTGCTTTCTGTTGCAGCAAGATAAGGAATCAGCAACTTTTCGGAGTCCGGCGCGCATTTCGAGAAAAATTGCAAACAGAGGCTAAATTGGGCATCCCAGTGGATTTCCGCGCAACGCAGTCCAGCATACATCATTCATCAGAATCGAGGCAGCCCCTGGCTCGCACGCCAGTTTTACAGCTTTCTTATTTAAATTAATTAGGAATCTGTATATTTATTCGGACTGTATTATCCTTTCATTTGGGACTGTATATTTATTCGGACCCTCTGCGCGAGGGCATAACTGTAATAAGTGTGCGTGAGTGTGATGTATGTCTTCCAACCCCCATTTCTTTCTCCCTTTTATTTACCCGCTTACGATGGTTAGATATAGAGCATATTTCAATTAGCATACAGTATGACAGCATGTTTGCATCATTCATCTGTTTTGCACGCACCGGGCTCGGCGCATCATACAAACTGCATTTGTATTTCAATTCCAAATTGAATACGTGTTAGTTGTAGCATTCCACATGCCATGTTTAGAATAGCCGAGCCTGCTATAGTTGCATTATTGCATGCGTTGCATTAGGCATTCCTGTATATTTAGGATCATGCATGATTTCTAATCAGTTTCTGTTTTTGGCTTGGAGTACTCGGTGAGTGTTATGCTTTAGCATCCTTGCATGCGTGTGAGTGATTGCCATGGATAGCATGCTTACCATGAGGCTATATGCTTATGTGATATTACTGCCTTGAATGCCTGTGGGTAGAGGTTGGGTTATTTGGATTGGACGATTCATCAAATGTATGTTTTAAGCCCACTAGATAGTGGCAAAATCATGTTTTCTAAGCCCACCTGAGGGTGGCAAATCCGCGTCTTAGCCTACCTGCGGGTAGCACCATCACACCATTTTCAAACAAACAAACATGAAATGTTTTGTTCCAATTCAGGCGGCCCAGTCTATACTTATTTGCTGCGAGCATCACATAGTAACCTAGGCTAATAACCGGAATAAGAACATACAATGTTTTCAAAATAAGATATCATGGTTAGTAGAGGCCGGTCTTTGACCGGGCGAGCGGGAGTGCTCACGAAGTGACCTTCCCCAATCGTACCCAAGTTCCCGAGCCGAGGCAACTTTGGTGATGACGGACACGTGGCCTTTGGCACCGAGTCAGGGTTTCCTAAATTTCCCATTAAAAAAACATTTAGGTGGCGACTCTGTATCTGGCGAAGCAGTCCATGTTTGGCACTTCTTTCAAAAAATCTGTTTTCAAAATGATTTGCCGGATTTGGACTCTTTGGTTCAAGATTAAGAACCGTGACATTTGAGTCCTTGAACTGTAGTGACCCCAATATGAACAGAACGGGACTTAACCCTCCCGGGGCGTTCGGGGACGTCTACACCTGGGCTTAGGAGGGGTGTTGGTTTAATCTAGTCAACCTTTAAGTTTGTTTTTCCAGCCAACTTAGAATAGTGTTTGGTTATTCTGACCAAACGTCCTGCAGCCTGGATCCTTATCCTGGGCTTAGGAGGGGTGTTGGTGTAATCCGGCCAACCTCTAAGTTGGTTTTTCCAGCCAACTTAGAATAGTGTTTGGTTATTCCGACCAAACGTCCTGCAGCCTGGATCTTATCCTGGGCTTAGGAAGGATGTTGGTTTAATCCAACCAACCTCTAAGTTGGTTTTTCCAGCCAACTTAGAATAGAGTGTTTGGTTATTCCGACCAAACGTCCTGCAGCCTGGATCCTTATCTTGGGCTTAGGAGGGGTGTTGGTTTAATCCAGCCAACCTCTAAGTTAGTTTTCCCAGCCAACTTAGAAAAAAGTGTTTACAATGCTCCTAACTCTCTAAAACTATCTTTTACAGAGAACAATTATGCTGAAAAGAATTGACTTGTTTTATTGAGAAAAGAAAAAATTACATATGCTTGAAAAGAAAAAAGTTAAAAATAAAATAACTTAAGATTGGCAGTGTTCCATGGCCTGGGAATTGTCTTGCCGTCCTCATCTTCGAAGTGGTATGCCCTTTTGCCTGCTAATCCGACCACTCTGTAAGGTCCTTCTCAGTTAGGCCCTAGCTTGCCATCTCCTGGTACCGAGGTATTTCCCATCACTTTGCGCAGTACCCAATCTCCGATCTTGAATTGCCTTGGATGCACTGTTTTGTTATACTTTCTGGATAATTCTTGTTGGTAGGAGGCGATGTGAACCAATGCTCTGTCTCTTCTTTCTTCCGCAAGGTCAAGCTCTAATGCTATGGCTTCGCCATTTAAGTCTGGATCAAAGTTTTCGCTCCGAATTGTGGGGAGGCCAACTTCTAATGGGATGACTGCTTCCATGCCATAAGCTAAGGAGAATGGTGTTTCTCCTGTCGATCGTCGAGGTGTGGTGCGGTAAGCCCATAAAACATGAGGGAGCTCTTCTGCCCACTTGCCTTTGGCTTTCTCTAACATTTTCTTCAATCCATCCAAGACTACCTTGTTTGATGCCTCCGCCTGACCATTTGCTTGGGGATATGCCGGTGTAGAATTGTAGAACTCTATCTTGTACTCTTCACAAAAGCCTCTGAAAATTCTGCCGTCGAACTGAGTGCCGTTGTCTGAGATTAGTGCCTTTGGTATGCCAAATCGAGTGATGATATTCTGCCAGACAAATTTTTTCACGTCTTTCTCCTTGATTGATGCCAGGGCTTCTGCTTCCACCCACTTTGTGAAGTAGTCTGTTGCTGCAAGGAAGAACTTCCTGTTGCCTGGTGCTGTTGGAAGTGGTCCCACTATGTCTAAGCCCCACATTGCAAAGGGCCATGGGCTAGTGAGAGGTAGAAGTTCTCTGGCAGGTTGGTGTATTTGGTGTGCAAACTTTTGACACTTTTCGCACTTTTTGACATATTTTTTCTGAATCCGCTTGCATTTAGGGCCACCAATATCCTTACGAAATTGCCCTGTATGCTAGTGATCTTCCTCCTTGGTGGCTTCCGCATACGCATTCGTGTATTTCGAACAAGAATGCTTCCACTTTGCTGGGGTGGACTTATTTTAGGTAAGGTCCTGAGAATGATTTTTTGTACAATGCCAAGGATGGGGAGAGCCAAAATCGCAGTGACTTTGCCCTTATTCTGTTGGCCTCTTTCTTCTCTTCTGGTAGGGTGCCATCTTTTAGGAACAATATGATGGGATCCATCCAAGAAGGGCCTAGATCGGCGCAACATACCTCTTCTGCTTAGGTCTTCAATGCTTGGTCTAGGCAGGTAGTCGATCAATAGTGGATGAGGGATGGAGGTATCTGCCATTGAGGCGAAGCCTGCTAGTTCGTCTACTCTGCTTTTTCTTCTCTGCCGATCTGTTCTATCCTCACTACTTCAAACTTCTTGATCTCTGTTCTGACCAGCTCTTGGTACTTAGCCATTCTGTCATCCTTTGCCTCATAGTCGCCTGAAATTTGGTTCATCACTAGCTGTGAGTCGCTGTAAACCATTAGTTCGGTGGCCTTCATGTCGAATGCTGATTTGAGCCCTGCCAGAAGTGCTTCATACTCCGCTTCGTTGTTTGATGCTGGGAAGCCAAGGTTGACTACTTGCTCCACTACTAGGCCGTCTGGAGAGATGAGGACTATGTCGAGTCCTGCTCCATACCGGTTGGATGCTCCATCCACAAAGAGCTTCCACATCTCCCCAACGAACAACTTCCAGCAAGTGGAGGGATCGGATGATGCCTTGGGGTCTTCCATGCTGCTGGAGTCTTTTTCTTCATGGTTCATGCCTACTGCCTGCCCCTCGCCATCTGGTTGTACCAAGTCTTGTTTTGTTGGTGAGTCTTAACTTGGTGTAGCATGGTTCGCTTCTTCCTTCCTTGCTTTACTCTGGTCTGCCTTGGGACTTGACTGAGTAACTAGTACCAGGGGTTGCGTTATTTCGACGTCAACTTCCATCCCTAGTTCGTTTGTTTTAGTCAGGTCGACTGGGCAGATATGATGACTTCCTGGGGTGAATTTTGCGACAAAGTCTGCCAAGGCTTGTGCTTTTATTGCGGTTCTGGGTTGGAACTTGATGTCGTATTGCCCCAGCTCAACTGCCCACTTCAAGATTCGCCCAGAGAAGTTAGCCCTCTCAAACAGAGCTTTTAATGGGAAGGCTGTGAGGACAACTATAGTGTGGGCGTGAAAGTAGTGCGACAACTTTTTTGAGGCATCATCAAGGCCAATGCCAGTTTTTCCAATGGTAAGTACCTCGTTTCGGCGCCCAGCAATGTCTTGCTGACATAAAAGATGGGCAGATATTGGACTCCTTCTGCACGGACTAATATTGCGCTAATTGCGTGCTGTGAGACCGCCAGGTACAAGAAGAGTTCTTCTCCAGGAATTGGGGTTACAAGTAGTGGTGGAGAAGACATGTATTCCTTCAAGCTTTCCAAAGCTCGGTCGCATTCTTCGTCCCACTCAAACTTGGTTTTTAGGGTATGAAAAAATGGTCGTAGTCTGTCTGACGACCGGCTAATGAATCGATTGAGCGCAGCTTCCATGCCGGTGAGATGCTGCACTTTTTTACTGAGTTTGGATCTCTCCAGATCCTGAATAGCCTTGATCTGGGAGGGGTCCGCCTCTATACCCCGGTTAGTCACCAGGAAGCCCAGGAATTTGCCAGATCCTACACCGAATGCACATTTGGACGCATTAAGGCGCAACTTGTGCTTCTTCAGGATCTCAAACATCTCCCCTAGGTCCTTGAGATGGTCGCTCTTATCTTTGCTCTTGACCACCATGTCGTCGATGTAAGCCTCCATTGTTCTGCCTAACAACGATTCAAACATCTTGGTGACCATCCGTTGGAATGTCGCTCCTGCGTTCTTTAGGCCGAAGGGCATGACCTTGTAACAGTACAGTCCTCTTGGAGTTGTAAAGGATGTGACCTCCTGGTCTGGTTCATGCATGGCGATTTGGTGGTAGCCTCTGTATGCATCCAGAAAGCTAAGTCGGTTGTGCCCGCCGTTAGGTCTACCAGTTGATCTATCCGTGGTAGAGGAAAGCTGTCTTTTCAGCATGCCTTGTTGACTGTTTTGTAGTCGACGCAGACACGCCACTTGTCATTCTTCTTTAGCACTACGACTGTGTTGGAGATCCATCTTGGGTAGTGCACCTCCCTAATTGCTTCTGCCTCCAGCAGGTTTCCTACTTCTTCCGCCACTATCTCGGCGTGGTGGAGTACCGATCTGCGAGTTCGCTGAATGATTGGTCTGGCGGATGGGTGGACATTGAGTTGGTGATAGATGAAGTGGGGATTAATGCCTGGCATGTCGTATGGTGTCCAGGCGAACGCTTCGATGTTAGAGGTCAAAAATTCCAAGACCTCTAACCTCTCGGTGTTGGACAACGACGAACCGAGCAAAAAGAACTTATCTGGATTCTTTTCATCTATTCTTACCTCTACCAAGTCTTCCACTGCTTTCTGGCTAGCCGCTTTGCCAACATCTGCGAACAATTCATTACTCTCAGGTTCTTCCACCGAATGAACGTATCCTTTGGCAGCGCGGCTGCCATTCACCGTGACAAAGCACTGCTTCGACATGATCTGATCTCTATAGACTTCTTCTATTACTCCGGTGTCGTTGGGGAACCGCATTACTTGGTGGTAGGATGACGCCACCGATCGCATGGCATGCAGCCATGTTCTGCCTAAGATGATGTTGTAAGTGGAGGGGACATTCAACACCCAGAACTCCACTTGTTTCGTTACACTCCCTGCTCTGACTGGGAGGATTATTTTGCCGACGGGCCATTCCGGCATGGAGTTGTATCCAATCAGGGGAGATACGGCAGGTGCTAAGTCTTTATCTTGCAACTTCAATTATTTAAATGTTTCGTAGTACATTATTTCACATGAACTACCCTGGTCAATCAGAATCCGTTTGACGTCAAAATCCTTGACTCGGAGAGTGACAACCAAGGCATCATTGTGGGGGCAATATATTCTGTCCAGGTCTTTATCTGAAAAAGACATGACGTTCGTGGCCTCCATCTTCCCTTTTTTGATGATAGGTTGAGCGCTTAGTACCTCCCTTAAGTGGTCAGCCTTCTTGATTGACCCTCTGAGCTCGCATACACGCTCAGGTTCGAAGACTCCATGTACCACATTGATAGTGCCTTGGGGTGGTGCGTCGATCGGCATCCCATTGGGGTTATTATGGTCTTGGGGGGCTGGTTGCGTCCCTCCTTCAATGTATTTGTCCAAGTGACCTGCTGCCACCAACTCTTCCAAGTGCTGTCTTAATGGCGTGCAATTCTCAGTGCGATGCCCCTTTTCTTTATGGAAGGTGCATCGCGATCTTTCGTCATAGTCCTTCTGTGCTTCTCCTAGTTTGGCTAGCCATCTGACGAAAGGCTCATTTCTTATTTCACTCAGAATTCGGTAGATCGGTTTCTTGAAGACCATGGTTATAGCAGTGTGGACTCTCAACCATCTTTTATCCTGGTCCTCCCCATTGTCTCGCCTGCCACGTCCGTTTCTGTTCGGACGATCTACCGCGTTGACCTTTGCTGAGGCCTTCTTTTCTGGTACTGTGGTCGTGCCAGACTTTGCTTTGGCACGTGCGCTATCCTCCTCCACCTTGATGTGCTGATGCACTCTTTCCATCAGGGTTTCCATGGTGAAGGGCGGTGTCATGGTGATAAAGTCCCTTAGTCTATTCCCGACTGGAAGGCCTCTTTTGTACTGTGCAATGGCGAGATTGGTGGGGCAGTCCCCAATCTGATTGAAGGTCTCCCAGTAACGACTGTTGTAGGATCGTAAGGTTTCCTTGTCGCCCATGTCGATGGAGAGTAACTGGTCGATCTCTACTGGGGTTTTAGTGTTTGTTCGGAACCTTGTTACAAATGCTTCCGCCAATTGTGCTCAGGAGGCTATGCTGCCTTCTGGAAGTTTTTCAAACCAAGTCAAGCCTAGGTCGCCAAGGCTTGATGGGAAGAGGATGCACATCAAAGCCTCGTTTCGCCGGTATACAGCCATGACCTGGCGAAAGTGGCTCAAGTGTGAGTAGGGGTCCGTCTTCCCTTCATATGTAGTGAATTTAGGCTGTAGGAAGCCTGATGGTAGAGGCGCGTTCTCAATTGCTGGAACAAACGGCGAAGTTTGCAGTCTTGCTAATGCTTGTCCGTCGGTTCGTAGGCAGGGCGCGGTATTGGCATTCCAACCTCGACGCTTCCGTGCGTCCGAGGAGCCAACCGCTGTAAGGCAGAAACTCTATGCGGATCGCGTGCCTTGGCGTCCTCCTTCCATCGTGCCTTCTCTTCGAGCACAGTGCATAAGTCAGATGATCTGGGCAATTCCGTCTGTCTGGATCTTGTTTGGTGCGTATGTGAAGGCCAATAAGTGCTCCATTCCGTGTAGGACCTCTCAGATCTTGTCCTCTCAGACCTGGAGTGACGAGTTCTGGAAGACCTGGATTGAGTATTGCCTGTCCTGAGGCTTTTACTCTCTGCTTGCGAGGGTGTGGTGTTCCTACCACGACCTTCCGAGTGACGAGGGGGCGTCTTGTCTGTGTGCCCCTCTCCTGTCGCCACTTCTTTTCCTTTCACCTGGCGCTTTAGAGATTCCATGTCCGCCGCCATCCGTCGTATTAATTCGTCTTGTTCCTTGATGCGATCCTCCAAGGTTTGAGGATCAATCCTCCGCCTTTGTCTTTCTGAACTCTGTGAGTGAGAGTGGCGAGGGCTGTTGGTCCGCCTTCTTCCCCTAGTATCCCTCTTGGGATTCTGTCGTTGTGGCTCCAACTCTGCCATAGGTGGGATGAGAGGTAGACCTTCGCGCCTCGCCCCCCATTCTGGTGTTTGTTCGTCGATGGCGGACTGTGGTAAATCTTCGTTGTGCGCCATTGATCCTTAGGAGGAAAAACTTGATCAAGAGGTTTCGTTCTTGTTTGAATTCCCACAGACGACGCCAATTGTACGGGAAAGAAATAAACCTTCTCGTATAATCTTGTTGATCAAGTCTGTGCTCCTCCGTACGACGTCGCTCTATTACCTGAAAACACAAACGTGAGCTAGCCGGCGGGTGTGTGCCGGAAACCTCTCCGATGCCTAAGTCAGTAAGCTTGACAAATAGACAAAAGCTCTGTGTATTCAGAAAACAAAGTTGTGTTACCTCTCCATAGGTGATGTCTGTGAGCTTTTATAGGTTCCGTGTGGCACAATCCAAGTAGGACTCTTACTCCTCCATGTAGAGTCCTCCAGGATTCATACTTCTGAAGGATAATGCTTATCCTCCAACACCACCCTTACTGCTTAAACCAAGTGAGATGGTCTTACCACGACCGGACTACCATACGACCGAAGTAATCATGGCTTATACTTAGCCGAACTATACTTAGGTCGGTTCTCTACCCTTAGTTCCTCTTCCATTAACCACGGCATGCCTAAAACCGAACTATCTTTTATCGGTTTAGACCGGTCTAGCTTCATTGCGCCATGACCGGTGTAAGTTCAAAGCATCCTTAAACCGGACTAACTGTACAGCATACTTCAACCGGACTAACAACAAGCGTCCCTCGGACCGGTCTAACTTCTGGGCTTGAGACCAGACTAATTTTAAGTCTTTTCAATGACCGGAGTAACTTTATGGCCGTTTTACTCTGCCCTTCGTATTGAGGCCCACGACGGCCCAGTTCGGCCCAATTTGCAAATAAATTATCCTCTCAGCCGGCAAAACTTACAAAAATACTTTCATGCTCTACTAATTTGGATGGAATACGTAGTTCCTTCATTTTGTACCTGAGAAATTCCCACATATTGGTATGCACTACATGTTTGATTTGGCATAATTCCAACCATATATATATATACATATAATATATTTGCAGTTTAAAAAAAAAATTATACTTTTCTTGGATAAGGACAAATCCAAAATCCAAAAAAGAAAAAACCCAAAAAATTGTACTAAATAATTCCAAGCACATACCAAAAAAGATGGGTAAGAAATAATATTATTACACTGACCTCTTTTTTAATAAAATTAGATAAATTGAAATTAATTTGAATGGTTAAAAAACACAAAAATAAACAATATAAAGTATATATTTTCATATAAAAGAGATAATAATATTATTTTAGAGTATTTACACACATCTTAATTTATGAACTTGTCCTAATTAAATTTTTTTAGACCTTCAAGTCCTATTAAATTTTTAATAATCAGAATTGCCCTTCAAACAATGATTATTGATCATTTATGATATCTATAAAGGAATATGATGATTTGATATTTATTTTGATTTTCAAAACTTGAAAGCATCAACTTTTAAATTGAAAAAAACTAAAAAAAAAGTTATGTGCAAGCAAAAAAAAAAAAAAAAAAAAAAAACTAAAAATTTTGTGTCTATAGAGGAGTATGATGATGAAACATTGATGTGCAAAACTTAAAAAAAAAAAACCTTTAAAAGTGAAAAAATTGATAATGTTCTTAGTTTTAAAACTGAAAAAAAAACTGATAATGTTCTCTGTTTTATTGGATAGTTGAATCAAACCAATAAGTAAAAGCGTAAAAATGTTTAATCTCATGCTCTATTTTTTTTCCCCTTAAGTTAGTGAAATAATTATTTAGAACATTACTATACAAAATTAATAATGTTCTTAGTTTAAAAAATTAGAAAAAACTGATAATATTTTCAATTTTATTAAATAGAACTTATTAGTTTAAAAAATCTTAAATATGACCTAAAGTTACTATAATATTTGTAAATAGAACTTTTAGGTAATTAACTCTATTTTTTTTATATAATTAACAATTTATTGATAAAAATAGAGTTAAGTGTCATACAAATTAAAATCTTAAAGAAAATCAATATAATTATGTTAAAATTGTGAGATTTATTATATATTTTTTAAATTAAAAAAATCTTTATAATTTATCCCAAAAAAAAATGTAGGTATATATGTACATACATATAATTCCAAGTACACACATCAAATGTTTGCAGTTCCCAAAAGCAAAAACCAAAAAACGAAGAAGAAGATTTGATTACGGGAGTGTTTGGGAAGAGTTTTTTTTAATTTTTTTGGTTAAAATAGTATTAAAAAATAAAATAGGTTAAAATAGTTAATAAAATAAAATGTCATATAAAATCCATAATCATTTCACTTTTTTTCTCACAAACATCACATTCAACTACAAAAAAATTTAACTATCTTCCCAAATATAAAAATTTTAACCTCTTAAAATAACTAAAAATTAAAATAACCTACTAAAATAATAACTTTCCAAACGCGCACTATGTTTTTCTTGGATAAAGACAAGCCAGGCTATTTTAGGGATCAGCCTCTTCTCTAGCCTTCTCCTATCCGGCTCTGTCCATCAATATGAAGGCGATTGGGACACGTGGTGGGCAAGACAATCTAAGGCCTGAATGAGTCCACATCATGTAGTAAGAAGATAAATAAATGGAACGGTGTCGTTTTGGAAAAAACGACCCCGTTTTGGATGAAAAAATAAATCAGGTTACAATTTCTTGCTGAAATATTCAAACTATCAATTTTTTTTTTTTTTTTTTTATATTGATTTTGGGGTTGTTTTTATTGATTTAGCATTTTAAAATTTAAATGTCAAACTAGAAAATATATGTAAATTAATAAATGTTGATGAATGTATGTATATAACTTTTAATTTGTTCTAATTTTTTTTCTTTCACAGGTTGATAATCTAAATCTTGGTCAGAACTCCACGTACATCTTCAAATTCAAAATATCTTAGAGACAAGTGAAAGATTGTTGTTTAAGACTTAAGCCTCGTTTGGGAACCCTCTTTTTTAGTCAAAAAGTCAAAAAGTTACTAAATTAGCCAAAAAGTCAACAACTCATACCAAAAAGTCAAAGATTCTCTTTTCTCTCTACTTTTTGCACATCTTTTCGTAAAAAGCCAAAAAGTCATCCCAAACATACTAGTTTTTTTTAGCTCATATTTTAGCCA
>JAPPVO010006752.1:0-26589 GCA_030407325.1 Camellia japonica | reverse complement strand
ATAGTATGAGCTGCACAACAGGACAGCCCTCCCATACCCACCACATCTCATTTATTTGAGGAGATTATTTGTCTTCAAATCTATATGCTGTCTTTCAAAACACAAAAGTCAAGATTATGGTATCTTGACATTTGTGAATTTATTATATTGAGAGATGGAGAAAGAAGAATTTAAAATAGAAAATCTTCTGCCTTTCACTGTTGAAAAATTGGTTTTTGTAAACTTATTTTGGGTCAATTTTGAGCCCAAAATTTGAATGGAGTCCACACGTTTTTTGAGGTGGGTCTGAAGAGGTGACGTGTTCATTGTCGCATGACAAGTCACACGGTGAAGACGGTTCGTCAAAATCATTTATGAGCGAATGAGAAGTTGATGTCATTTTTGGATTCGTGGAATGAACAATTAAAGAAGTAAATGTAGGTTTTCTTGAAATGGGTTGTCCCTTATTAAAACTTTAAGAGAGCTTTTGTGAGTATATAAGCTCTTGGTGTACTAACTTGGGTTGGGCTCCAATGGGCACCCCAAGTTTGTAGAAGGAAGGAGTTATAAACAAATGAAACCTTAGCCCAAACCACCACACGCGCGCGCAGCCGTCCGTCCGGCCGGGCGCTAGTATGGGTTGTGGGTCGGGTCGGTTCTAATATTAATTTTTTAGAGAAAATTTATTTGAATTTTTTTGCAAAATTCTTAACGAAATTAATTCAAATTTTGTGCAAAATTTGAATTTAATTTTTTTTGTCTATTTGTTACCCGTTTTCTAGTCCATTTTTCAGCAAAGTTCAACGGGTTCAAACTGTTTTTAACAGTGTTCATAACTGCCCAACAGTTACAGATCCATAACTGTCGAACATATTCAAAAACTAGCAGCAGATTTGTCCAGTTTGAATCTAGCACCTATTCATTTCAAATTTCTACCTGTTCGGGCAATTCAATGGTCATCAAATTGCCTATAAATAGAGACCATTTCCAGCAGTCAAGACATCCTGAAAACATCCAGAAAATCATTTTTTTGCTGTCCATTTCTTGCTCTGTTTGCATAAATTCTTTATATTAATTTTTAGGAAAAAAAATTAAGAGAGTATAGAACACATGTTTGGTTCGCCGTACAAATTGTTTGGAGTGCTATTACAATTTGTGAAGATCATTGTATCTTGGGAGATAGACGCCGTTATCTGTAAGTACCGTAGCGAGATGAATCTGTCTTAAGGACAAAATGTCATACACTCGACTTGATCTTTTTATTATTCATTTGGTTCGGTAAAATAAATTCTGTAAGTTATTTATTTTATTTTGATTGATTTGGTTTCAATTTATTTATTTTACACAGAAGATTGTTCAAACAATTTTAAGACAGATTCGAATTATTCTATTTTATACAGAATTTTTCGTTTGTTTCATTTTCTCTTTTTTCTTCTTACAGAAATTATTTTATGTAATTTTACAAAATAATATTCTGGTTGGAAAAATAAATAGTAGTAATATAATGTTTGACAGATAGTAGTAATATACTATCTATTTTCTTTGACAACTAATAGTAATCTACTGGTGTCATTAACAATTCAGAATATTTATTTGTGAAGTTTGTCAGAAATTAATTTTGGTTTTTAGAAATAATTTCTGAGTGTTCATTAATTAAAATTTTGTTTCAGTATTTTAATTATTGAAGTGGTACAAGGAATTTAATTTTCTGTGTGGAATTAATTTAGTTAAATAAAATTTTATTTTATTTTCAAATTAATTGAAAATAAAAGTTACAATTCTTATTTCTTTTATTTTACAAAATTTAATTCTGTGGTTTTGGTTTAAATTTTTTGTGTAGTATAAAATTCTAATTATAATTTTGTTTTATAATTTAGAATTTATGGCTACTAAAACTGGTTAACTAATGCTCAAACAAGTACTAGTGTGGTCGCTGCAATTGCTCCAACCCCTCCTGTTGTGACTGTGCCAGTCAATCATGGTGAGAAGCCAGTGAAGTTCTTAGGAACTGATTTTAAAAGATGGCAACAGAAAATGTTATTCTATCTTACAACTCTGAACCTTGCTCGTTTTCTTCGTAAGAATGTTCCTACTCTGAACGAGGATAAAACCGACCGGCAAGTGGTTGCTGCGATCGATGCCTGGAAACATGCTGATTTCTTTGCCGGAACTACATCTTGAACGGACTTGACAATACATTATACAACGTCTACAGTCCTATCAAGACAGCAAAGGAACTTTGGGAGTTTTTGGAGAAAAAATACAAAATATAAAATGTTGGCTCAAAAAAATTTGTGGTTGGCAAATTCCTGGACTTTGTGATGGTTGATTCTAAGACTGTCATCAGCCAAGTTCAAGATCTCCAACTCATTCTGCATGACATTCACGCAGAAGGCATATCTCTCAGTGAATATTTCCAAGTTGCAGCCTTAATTGAGAAATTACAACAAGGTTAGAAGGAATTCAAGAACTACCTCAAACACAAGCGCAAAGAAATGTCTTTAGAGGAATTAATTGTGCATTTGAGGATTAAGGAGGAAAATCACAATTTAGAGAAGCGGACTGGTAAACATCCAATGGAGTCAAAGGAAAATGTGGTGGAACATGCTCTAAAAGCCAAGAAACAGAAGTTTTCTGGAGAAAGTTCCTCACAAGGTTCTAAAGGAGGGGAAACTAAAAAGTACAAGTTTAATGACAAATATTACATTTGTGACAAAGAGTGACATCGGGCCAAAAATTGCCGTAGCAAACGCAAAGGTAAAAGAACATCAAGCAAAAAGCTTGCTCAAGCCTATATGATCGAAATGGACTAAATTTCCAATGGTTTTGATGACATAAATCTTTCTACAGTTGTTTCCGAGGCAAACCTTGTTAGAAATCCTAAGGAATGGTGGGTGGACACTGGTGCTACTCACCACATCTGTGCTGACAAAAAGATGTTCACATCTTATTTTATAGTAGACAACGGTGAATAACTTTTTATGGAAACTCCTCGACTTCTAAAATTGAAGGACAAGGAAAGATTATTCTGAAGATGACACCTGGAAATGAACTTACTCTCAACAATGTGCTGCATGTACCGGACATTCGCAAGAACCTTGTTTTCGGATATTTGTTGAGTAAAAATGGGTTTAGACTAGTTTTTTAAAGTGACAAGTTTGTACTTACCAAAAATGGGATGTATGTAGGAAAGAATTACATGTCTGATGGCCTTTTCCAAACGAATGTAATGACTATTGTACCATCTCTTATTAATAAAAATACATTTTCTTCTTACTTGCTAGAGTCTTCAAATTTATGGCATGGTAGACTTGGACATGTTAATTATGGATTTTTGTGTAGATTAATTAATATGAAATGTTTACCTAAATTTGACATTGATTCAAATCATAAATGTGAATTTTGTGTTGAGACAAAATTATCCAAAACTCCTTTTCATTCAATTAAAAGAAGTACGGAACCACTTGAGTTAATTCATAGTGACATTTGTGATTTTAAATCAATTCAAACTAGAGGTAGGAAAAAGTATTTTATCACTTTTATAGATGACTATACTAGATATAGTTATGTTTATTTAATTTGAACCAAGGATGAAACTTTGGAAACTTTCATTCAATATAAAAATGAAGTTGAAAATCAACTTGGTAAGAAAATTAAGAAACTTAGAAGTGATAGAGGTGGTGAATATGAATCACCTGGTGGTAAATATGAATCACCTTTTGGTGAGTTTTGTAAAGAACATAGAATAATTCATCAAACCACTGCCCCTTACTCACTTTAGCAAAATGGAATTACTGAATGGAAAAATAAGACTTTAAAAGAAATGATGAATGCCATGTTAATAAGTTCTGGATTACCTCAAAACTTGTGGGGAGAAGCAATACTTTCTGCTAATTATATACTTAAAGTACCCCAAAAGAAAGTGAATTAAATACCTTATGAATTGTGACATGGGAGAGTACCATCCTACAAATACTTAAAAGTGTGAGAGTGTTTGGCTAAAGTAGCTATTCCTAGTACTAAAAAGACTAAGGTAGGTCCTAAAACTGTTGATTGCATTTTCATTGGTTATGCCATGAATAGTAGTACATATCGATTTTTGATTCATAAGTCAGAACATTCCGAAATGCATATAAATACTATTATTGAATCTCGAAATGCGTCTTTCTTTGAACATGTGTTTCCAAATAAAACTAGACAAGATGATAGTACTAATACAAGATCTTATGATGCTATTAGCAGTCATGATTAAGAACATGATCAAGGACAAGAGCAAAAGATATATCAAAACGAGGAAGAAGAACTTAGGCGCAGTAAACGTGTTAGAACCTCAAAATCTTTTGGTCTAGATTTTCTAATATTTTTGTTAGAAAATGAGCCTTAAACTTTTAAAGAGGCTATGTCCAGTCCTTAAGCTCCTTTATGGAAGGAAGTTGTAAACAGTGAAATTGAATCCATCCTGCAAAATCACACTTGGGAATTAATGGATTTGCCATCAGGTTGTAAACCTCTTGGGTACAAGTGGATTTTCAAAAGAAAAATGAAAGCGGATGGATAAATTGACAAATACAAGATAAGACTTGTGGTCAAAGGTTTTAGACAAAAAAAAAGTCTTGATTACTTTGACACATACTCACCGATTACTAGAATAACATCTATTAGAATGCTAATTGCTATTGCATCGTTGTACAATCTAGAAATTCATCAAATGGATGTGAAAACCACTTTCTTAAATGGTGAGTTAGATGAAGAAATTTACATGGAGCAACCAGAAGAATTTGCTGTTCCAGGAAAAGAAAAGAAAGTGTATAAATTGGTTAAATCATTATATAGTTTAAAACAAGCTCCAAAATAATGGCATGAGAAATTTGACAATGATTTCAAATGAATTTAAAATTAATGAGTGTGACAAATATGTTTATATTAAAAACACAAACAACGATTATGTTATAGTATGTCTTTATGTGGATGATATACTCATCATAGGTAGTAATAATGACATGATTAAAACTACCAAGAAAATGTTGAATAAACATTTTGACATGAAAGACATGGGGATTGCTGATGTAATTCTTGGTATGAAAATTACCAAAACATCAGAAGGATATGCTTTGTCACAATCACATTACATTGAGAAAATACTTGACAAATTCAGCAAAGATGATGATCATCTTGCTAGAACACCTGTGGATGTTAATTTGTTTTTTTTTTCTAAGAATGTACATGAAAGTATTTCTCAATTAGAGTATGCCTAAATATTGGAAACTTAATGTACTTGATGAACTGCACTCGCCTGGATATAGCTTATGCAGTAAGTAAATTAAATAGATATACGGGTAATCCAAGAATAGAACACTGGAAAGCAATTATAAGGGTTCTAAGATATCTTCGATTTACTCGTAACATTGGCTGAATTATACTAGATATTCAACAGTACTTGAAGGATACTGTGATGCAAACTGGATATCGGATACTAGAGACTCAAAGTCCACCAGTGGGTATGTCTGTACTCTTGGTGATGTAGCTATATCTTGGAAATCTTCCAAACAGACTTGCATTGCTAGGTCTACTATGGAATCAAAATTCACAGCTTTAGATAAAGTTGGGAAAGAAGCAGAATGACTTCACCACTTCCTTGAAGATATTCCACTGTAACCAAAACCGGTGCCTGCTATATGCATACATTGTGATAGTCAATCAGCAATAGGTAAAGCACAGAGTCATATATATAACGGTAAGTCACGACACATTCGTCGTCGACATAACACCGTAAGACAACTACTCTCTAATGGAATTATTTCTATTGAATATATGAAGTCTAAAGATAACATAGCGAATCTCCTAACCAAAGGGCTGACAGGAAAGTTAGTTGAGAATTCATTGAGGGAAATGGGACTTAAGCCTATTAAATAAGAGTTACCACAATGGCAACCCAACCTAGTTGATTGGAGATCCCAAGATCTAGGTTCAAAGGGACAACCGAGTTGTGTATGACTCAGAAGGATCACTAGGGAGTCAAACTCCTACCCATTTCTATGATGAAATAGTGATGTCTGCAGCGTTTTAGGTTAAGTAATACTTTTAATGATTCTTATATCTAGGTATGCCTAGTGGAGTATGGCAAGATACTCTTCATAA
This sequence comes from Camellia japonica, assembly GCA_030407325.1. Lineage (NCBI taxonomy): Eukaryota > Viridiplantae > Streptophyta > Magnoliopsida > Ericales > Theaceae > Camellia > Camellia japonica. Next base: position 20,472 of record JAPPVO010006752.1, on the reverse strand, counting down.
GAATCACCTATATGAGTGTGAACTGGGCCGGTTCTATGAGATTTGTGAAGCGCTACAATTCTCTAAAGTACTCATAAAAGACTAGGTTGTTCAGGGCCAGAATGAACACAATAGTGAAAACTAAATTGTGTCTGGTAATATACTATGTGAGTTCTATTGTTTTAGTTTACACAAATGGCTGAATAGTTCAAGACATCATGTTCACTGGTTAGCTAGTAAATCCGATAGTGTCTCACAAGGGAAGGTTCAAAGCCAAAAGCTACTTATCCTTTGCAGAATATTTCCAATTGCTGTACTCTCTGTAATTAGATCATGTTATTGCATTTTCTCTCTACCAAATTCCGTTCATGTGGGGGATTGTTGGAAAATTGGTTTTTATTGGCTTATTTTGGGCCAACTTTGAGTCCAAAAATTGAATGGGGTCCACACGTCTTTTGAGGTGAGTCCGAAGAGGTGACATGTTCCTTGCTACATGGCAAGTCACATGGTGAAAACAGTTCGTCAAAACCATTTATGAGTGAATGGGAAGTTGACGCCGTTTTCGGGTTCGTGGAATGAACAATTAAAGAAGTAAATGTGGGTTTCCTTAAAATAGGTTGTCCCACATTGAAACTTTAAGAGAGCTTTTGTGAGTATATAAGCTCTTGGTGCACTAACTTAGGTTGGGCCCCAAAGGGCACCCCAAGTTTGTAGAAGGGAGAAGTTATGGACAAATAAAACATTAGCCCAAACCACCATGTGCGCGCACGTCGCCGTCCATCCGGACCGGGTGCGGGTGTGGGTTGTGGGTCGAGTCGATTCTAATATTAATTTTTCAAAGAATTTTTTTTTCAAAATTCTTAACGAAAATAATTCAAATTTTGTGCCAAATTTGAATTTAATTTTTCTGTCCATATGTTACCCGTTTCCAGTCCATTTTTCAACAAATTTCAACAGGTTCAAACTGTTTTTAATAGTGTTAATAACTACTAAGCAATTACAGATCCATAATTGCCAAACATATTCAAAAACTGGCAGCAGATCTGTCCAGTTTGAATCCAGCACCTGTTCACTTCAAATTTCTACCTGTTCGGGCTAATTGAATGGCCACCAAGTTGCCTATAAATAGAGACCTATTTCCAGCAGTCAAGATATCTTGAAAACATCCAGAAAATCATCTTTTTGGTGTCCATGTTTTGCTCTGTTTGAATAAATTCTTTATATTAATTTTTAGGAAAAAAATTAAGAGAGTATAGAACACAGGTTTGGTTCGCCGTACAAATTGTTTGGAGTGCTACTACAATTTGTAAAGATCATTGTATCCTGAGAGATAGACGCCTTTATCTGTAAGCACTGTAGCGGAGCAAATTTGTCTTAAAGATAGAGTGTCACACACTCGACTTGATCTTTTTATTATTCCTTCGGTTCGGTAAAATAAATTTTGTAAGTTATTTATTTTATTTTGTTTGATTTAGTTTCAATTTATTTATTTTACACAAAAGATTATTCCAACACACACTACTGAAGATGAAGTACAAAATACAATACCCAGAGACAAATTAACTATCCAAGTCCAAGTCCAAGTTCAAGTCCAAGCCTACACACGCACACATTAGTTTGCCTTTAGGAGGGAAAAGGCAGCGAACCATGCTCACTCACATGGGAATTGGATCTTCGAACAAAGAGATGACATGGTCTTTGATTATTTCCGGATGAGTATAGCCATCCACATACTTGTAAACCACATCTAAGATGCGCGAAAGGTTGAGAACACGGATCAGGAGTTTCATTGAGATGGCTGTTGGCTTAAGCATTTCTTCATTGATATCCCTCCATGCATTCTCAATCATTTTATAAAACTCCACAATCGCCTCTTGCTTTGAAACACCATGCTGCTTCATGTAGCAGTCAAGCCCTGTAGCTACATGTCCCCTCTCTTGTTCTTCCTTCATTTGTTCCAAAAAAAAGAAAGTTAGATATCATCATCATTATCACAAAAATAAATAAACATTATAAGCTCTTTAAGAATGGGATAGGCGTACATCGTGGCTCATTACGTCATCAACGAGTCGGCCAATAGCACCAAAGGCAGCCACCATTTTAGGTTTAGTTAGAATCGATTCAAATGCCTCAGTGGTAGAAACATCTGCCTCTAAGCCCATGAAGCATGATGTTGTGAACAGTCGACCTGTGCTGGTTACTAAGGCATTCTTCATATACTCTTCAAATGATGCTACATATCCTTCCTTCAACCACTCTGCCTCAATGTCATAACTTCTCACTATTTCTTTGAACTGGTTAATTATAAGTCACATACACAAAAAAAATAACAAAATTAATTAATCAAAATTCCATTTTGCTGATAGAATTAAAGTCTAAGCGTTATTTTGGAAAGCTAGTTAAAAGTTACTTCTTTTGAAAAATCGAGTATAAAAGTAGAGAAGTGATGTGATCCAAAATAGACTCAATTGATCAAGATTTATGACTGTTTTTTGCATTTTTTGGCTGTTTTTTGTCTCAATTGATCAAGATTTATGACTCAATAGTACTAACACGGAAGAAAATCACAAAATAGGATACACATGTCTCACAAAAGGATTTTCATCTTTACGCTTGATCTTTATCACTCATACTCTCATATAGAAAACTTATGGTCCGAACCCCCATGAAGGGGTGGAGCAATATAAAAGTTTGGACGAAACTTACCCTTAGTCCCCCATAATTTGTCAATTGTGTCAATTTGCCTGTATAATTTAATTGCATCAATTTTGTTTTTTAATTTTTCATATTATGTCGATTTAGTTCAACTGATAAACATCCATAAGAAAATTGAATAAAAATCAAGAGCAAAATGGTCCATCCAAAAGGGAAAATTATCATAAGCAAAAGGCAAATGAATAATTCAAAGATAAAATTGACACAATTAGAACTACTAGAGCCAAATGAAAACAAAAGGCAAATTATAGCAACTACGAGTGTAATTTGTTCTTAAAAATTTTATTCTCTACTCTCCTTGGGCCCCCAACCTAGGACTTGAAATAATTACTGATATTTGTGAGACAAGAGAATTATAAATAAAGATTAATCGTGGTCTCATAAGCAAGAATATATATATATATATACACAGGACATTGTAAAAAACCATACTGCCTCTTTTGGATGATGAACACCATAAGCTCTCCCTTGCTTTGCCAAGTCCCTTTCTACTTCATCGTAGACGTTTAGGAGAGCTCTATAGAGTGCCTTCATGTAGTCTGGGAGCTCATCCATGGCACTCACATCCCACCTAAGAATTAACCACTTCAAGTCATAACATACTAATACAATCAATAATGACTAAAATTTGACTATTAAATATTGATTAATATGTGGTTTGTCCCCCAAAAAATACATTTGTTTAATGAATTTCACCTTTCATGTCTCGTATCAATACATTGTCAACATATAAAATGTTGGAGTATTCAAAATTTGATAAAAAGAAATTTAATCACAATAGCATTTGTATAATTCCATGTTGGGACTTTAATTAAAGAAAGTAGGGAATACCTAATAATATTTAATGTGGAAATCTTACTATAATCTTATTTGAAACATTAGTTGAGGAAACTACCAATTGATAATATTTAATGAGGGGATCTAATAATAATAACAGAGTTTTGAAACAATAAAAGTTTGGAAAAATTACAAAAAAAAAATCTTTAAAATTTGACCATTGTAACAAAATAAATTCTAAATTTTTTTATTTTATCAATTTAAATCTTAATTTTTTGTTTTATTTTCAATTAAAATACCTTTTTTGTTGAGTTTAATAACTAAAATATTATTTATTTTTATTATTTTTACTTAATGAAAGTAGATATATGATTTAAATTAAAAACAAATCAAAAGTTAAAGATTTAAATTAAGAAACTCTAGAGTTTTTTTTTTAATTTTTATTTTCTAACTTTCCCTTAATTCTTTTATTTTAGAGTTTGTTTTTTAATTTTTATTTTCTAACTTTCCCTTAATTCTTTTATTTTATTTTTATTTTTGTCATGTGAAGTAAAGGAAACAGGGAAATGCTGCATTTACAACAATAATACTCGAATTCAGATTTCAACACTAGATAAGGATGCGTCTCAAACTACTAGGCCAACTCTTTGGTCATTTTAGAATAATAATGTTATAAATACAAAAAATATATTGATGAGCAGAATAATTTTAAAAAAAAAAAATAATGATGAATAAAAAAGATAAAGGGATAATTACAAAAAAAAAAACCTCTAATATTTGACCTTTATAACAAAACAAACTCTGAGTTATTAATTTTATTAATTTAAATACTAATCTTTTGATTGTTTTCAGTCTAAATCATTTATCTATTTTCGTCAAGTAAAACTGAAAGAAAATTAGTATTTTAGTCAATAATCTCGATGTACGTGTGCATAAAATGTCTAAAATATTTTTTTATTGAGTTTAATGACTAAAATATCAAATTTTTTTTTTTTTTTTGTGTGTGTGTTAATTTTACTAAGCAAACATAGGCAGATGGCTTAAATTGAAAATAAATACGTAAAAAAATTAAATTTAAATTAATAAAATTAAAAACCTGAGAATTTTTTATTTTTATTTTTTTTTTAAATACCCAAGATAAATAAATTGATTGGTATAGAAAATTGTACCTCTGGACTGCATTAGTGTAAAGTTCGAGTTCATCATAGGTACCATATGCATCATAAGTATCGTCGGTAACGGATAACAAAAGCATAATTTTGGTGAGCACCGCACGTCCAACAGAGTGTTGAGGTTCGTAATATGCACAAGTAGACCAAAAAAAGCACTCCACTGCTCTGTCCCTGGCATATGGAACTTTCGATATTAAATCCAACTCTTTCCACCACCTACATAAACAAATAAATATTTTATTTTATTTGTTTAATGTTTTTAACCAAAAATAATAATAATAATCACAAAACAAAGGATTATGTATTTAAAAATTAAGATTAATTATATTTATTTTATTTATTTAATGTTTTTAACCAATAATAATAATAATAATCACAAAACAAAGGATTATGTATTTAAAAATTAAGATTAATTATATTTATTTTATTTATTTAATGTTTTTAACCAATAATAATAATAATCACAAAACAAAGGATTATGTATTTAAAAATTAAGATTAATTACACTTTTCATCCTAAAGTTTGATCCAAATTTCATTTTAATCCGTATAATTCAATTTAAACAATTTTGTCCTTACACTTTAAGTGGTCGTTTGAGAATAGAGTTTTTTAATGACTTTTTGATTTATTTTTTTTTATTAAAATATGAGATGAAAAAATTTAATATATGTTCAAGATGAATTTTTTTTTATTTTTTACGAAAAGATATGTAAAAAGTAGGGTGAATGAAAATGAATCTTTGACTTTTTAACATTTATTAATTTTTTAACTTTTTTAGTGACCTTTTCACTTTTAAGCTAAAATTTGATGTTTCCAAACTTTCCCCTAGATCTAGTTTCAATTTGGTCCATATAATTTTAATTTAATATAAGACTTTAAGTTTAATTTCAAATTTTTTTTGTTTTTTTTTTTTTTGTGTGTCTAATTGACAATGAAGGGGGTGTCTGGAATTATCTAAATAAGTATATTTTTAAATTTTTATATAAAAAGTGTAAAAAAAAAATAGAGATGTGATGTGATTCAAAAAAAAAAATGCTAAAAAAAAATGCACTTTTGTAGTGCATCCCAAACACTCTCTATGATTGCCAAAGTGTTAGAAAGTCATGCGTTTCAACATCTAACTTTGAAATGATAGATCAAATTAAAACGAAACTTAAAATCAAGAGAGTACACATAATTTGAATTGATATAATAATGACCTAAATGAAATTTAGATCAAATTATAAAGATTAAAATTTTAAGGGTTAAATACACTATGATCCATAGCGAATATCACGTTTATAGTTGAAAATATTAAAATATACGAGTTCATAAATAATGAATGATAACATGATATTCACTAATAGTTGAGGGGGTTTTATCATAAATAACCCAAATTGTAATCTACCCTAAAATAATTATAGATGTTTGTTCTACTTATAAAAATAATAAATAAATAAAAAAGAAACCGCACAAGAGAGATACATTAAGAACATAAATAATAATATTACCTAGAGATGTGGCACAATTCTTCCCTGTGCGACAACTGTAACTGATTGAAATCTAACTTTGCAAGCCTCAATAGAGTTTCATTCCTAGAAGCATCTTTTTCATAGAAAGCGATGAAATGCTTTGCCTCTAGTCTTGGAAAGCCCCTGTGGATTGACTGCTTGAGGGCATGCATCACTTGTTCAGAAAGATCAGAGCTTAAATGTGGTCCTCCCACCAGAGACTCAAGTTGGGCTATTGTGAAGGCATGAGCCTCATCTAGAAAACCTTCTCCACGGATCTTCAAATATGTAGCTTCATATAAGCTTAACATACCCTTTACATCGTTGCTTACTGTTTCCTTGAATTCACCATTACTGTCTCTGAATTTGTTGAACACGTCTGATTCATAAGCCATCATATTATTGCATGTCAGTGATTAGAAAGTGAATATCCATTGAGTCTGGTTAAAATTACACTATATATATATATTTATCATGTCATGCTAAGCAGGGACAAAATCAAGATTTTATTACTTGAGAGGTCAAAAGAATTTTTTTCCCCACCATATACAAACATACATGTATGTACAATATGCTATATAATTATATATACATAGAAAAAAAAAATTGAATGTCACAGAAGTAATTTCTAATAAAATGAAGAAGTTTTTTTGATGCAAAATAGAAAGAGAATGCAAGATGAGAGAAGAATGAGATATATATTTTTTTATACTGGGGATTCATTTATTTAAAAATAATATATATATATATATATATATTTAAAGTTATGTAGCAAATAATATTCTTCAATGAAACAGGGGGGGCATGACCCCCCATAGTATTCTCTTAGTTCCGTTTTTTATGCTAAGTTATGTCTAGTGTCATGATTAATTTAATTATCAGAAGATTTTAAATTTTAAATCTGACCACTTAACCTGATATATAAGAGTATTATTTTTTTTTATTTTTTTTAAGATTTTAAAGGACTATTAAATGAATTTGACCCCTTTAAAAATATTTTGAATTTTGCCCATCAAACAAAATTCAATCATAAATGATTTTGAGGCTTTTGACAATGTTTGAAAGCCTTCGAGAGAAGCATATGTATTATAGTTTACACATGTATATGTTGTAAGAACTCCCACAAAGGGACAGCAGTATCCCCTTCTCCGTTGTAAGGTGTGCGTTATGTTTAATTTGTGGGAAGGTGATTGTGTATTGCTTTAAGGTTTCTTGGTTGAAGAGGTAAATAAGTAGGAAATATTTCCTTTTGCAAATCACAAATCATGGGTAAGTATTATTTTTACAAAATTAGTGTAATGGGTTAGCCAATAGTTTTTTTAAAAAAATATTTTTAAATGTAAAAAAATCAATATATAGTATTGGAGCTCTTCTTATTGAAATATTATTTTGTTATAATATATAGTATAGATAAATGTAACTGCTAATGGAATGAGGATTGCCCTATAATAAACGGACAATTTATGTTTAAAATAAATATTAAATAAAATAAATAAATAAAAATGAGGTGTCAGTTTTAGGGTATATGGTGAGGATGTAAATTACAACATGACATTTTATAGCCATGTTGTCTGAAAATGCGAAAGTGTAGTGCAATGGTGAACAAATCATAGTCCTCATTGTCTTCAAAATTAGCAAACAATTGCTCCAATTGTTCTTCAATCTCTTTCTCGAAGTGATACGACACACCAAGGCATTCGAGCACGTTGATCAAATTCATTTGTTCTGCTGCTTTACGTCCACCGGCTACCACCATGCTCCTCACTAGTTCTTTCAACACTTCTGTAGAAAATTTAATGTATAGGGAAAGAGAGAAAGAATCAATTATGTATGTATTGATGTATTATTGATTGTTTTGAATATGTTTACAATGATTCCTATATATAGAAGAGTAGAGTAGGTGAGTGTGTAGTAGGTGTGTAGTAGGTGGAGTAGGTGGTAGTAGGTGGTAGTAGGTGGTAGTAGGTGGTAGTGGTAGGTAAAGTAAGTAAGTGGAGTTTTTACATTTAACAGCCCCCCTCAAACTCAAGGGGGATAGGAACCAACCAACTTAAGTTTGGAGAGAGTAACAAAACAGGAAAATAATCTGACAAATAAAATAAAAGTGGATAGGAGACACTGTATGGTCGTGTCAGACCGTTATAGAAGACTGTATGGTTATGGCAGACCGATGTAGAAGACACTGGCTCGTGTCGGACCGGTGTAGAAGACAGTTTACGGGGTCATGTCGGACCGTTGTAGAAGACAGTTTACGGGGTCATGTCGGACCGATGTAGAAGACAGTTTACGGGGTCATGTCGGACCGTTGTAGCAGACAATGTTGTGACAGTTTACGGAGTCTTGCTGGACCCTTGTAGAAACTAACCGGAATCAATGTCGGAACAGTTTACAGAGTCTTGTCGGACCCCTGTAGAAGCTAACCGGAATCAATGTCGGGACAGTTTACAGAGTCTTGTCGGACCCTCAAAAGTCGCACCCTCAAAAGGCGTGCTCAATCTATCAAAAGGTGTGCCATCAAAAGGCGTGCTCAATCCATAAAAAGGTGTGCCCGACATTATGGCGATGCGCGTGACTGCCTTGGCTTGCGCGCCCATTTTGTCGTCTGGCACCGAGCGGCGCGCGATGCGCGTGTCTGCCTTGGCTATTTAAACCAAGACGGAGGCTGAGGCTGAGGCTGAGGCATAACAAACCAGCTGAAGCCTCTTCGTTCTCTGACACTCTACAACCAACCCTTCTTCTGCAGCCGACCCTTTCTGACATTACCAGTCTGAAAGCTCTGATTCTCTGAAACACATAGCAACCCAGAACATGGCTTCGTTTCGCCCTCTCTCTCTTTTTCCGGATCTTAATGGTCCATCCAGCTCCTTTGGGCCAAGTGTCCCTGCTCTTACTCAACCTAGTCTTCCCACACTATCAGTTGAGCAAGTGATGGCTACTCAAAATGATATCGAGGCCAACCACTACACGTTGAGCTCCTGTATGGAGACAGTGGCGGCGGTCACTAACCTGTCTCACCGTCTGCAAAACAAGGCGTGTGAGGTATACCAGGTCAACGCCCAACTCTCCCTACTCCAGTGCATGTACAGAGATGCACGGGCAGAGATTTGTGCCTTGAAGGTGAAAACAAGGAGCTGAAAAGGCAAACCACCTCCATGGCTAGATTTGGGGCACCTACGTACCTCACCTTTGATGGCCGGCGGGGAGCCGACTCTCTCGGCGGAAACACTGTGGTAGTTCTTGGTGGAAGTACTGGAGACGGGCCTTCGAAGGTAGACGATAAAAAGAACGACAAAAAACGGAAGAGCTCGGCGACGGAAGAGCCGAGTAAGTGAAGTTGGTGCGGGGCCGTCACCGGAGAAGAAAGAAGAAAAACAGATCCGTCGCTGTTGATGGTTTTTTGTTTTTTTGTTTGTTTTTTTTTTTTTTGTTTGGTGTAAAAGTGTGATCGGGGTTGATCCCTAACATGAAGAAATGACAAGTTTGTGAATGTTGTTGGTGGTGTTTTGTTTAAGAATAAAAATAAAATAAAGAAACAATGGATAAAGAAAATAGATAAAAAATATTTGTAGAGGGATTATATGAAAACATCAGTGTGAGTGTTTCAAAATAAAGTTGGGGTTAGTGCCCCTGCAAAAGATATATTATTAGAGAGTGGGTATGTAAAAGGGATTAAAAGTGATTGGAGAAAATAAATAAAAATAATGGATTATGAAATCAACCGGAGGAGAGAAAGGGGACAACCATGTGATAAAGGGGAGAGAATGGACGGGTTGGCAATGTTTAAAGAAAAGAAAGAGTGGGTTTTGGACAGTGAGAGGTTGGTGTTGGAAGGTGTGGGTGGTAGAAGATAAGAAAAAATAAAATAAATAAATAAATAAATAAATAAAAGGATGGGATTTTAATAAGAAAAAGAAACGCAAATTGGGGACTCATGATGTTAGCCAGCGACAGATTGTCGTGAAGCCACATGTAGGCAGTATGAGGAGAAGGCCCGGGGTGGGTTGTTGAAACTGTTGACTGGTGATATAGAGAGAGAGAGGATAGAGAGACGAATCGGAGAGACCTAGAGGCCGAGACGAAAGGAGTGGACCGGCGAGGGCCGGCGTTGGAGAGGTGCCGTCGCAGTCGCCGGTGGCGCAGCGGCCGCGGAAGGTGGCACTGCAAGATAGCCGAGGGAGAGAGAGTTGTATGTGTTGTCTGTGTATATGTGTGTTAAAGCTTCAAACAAAAAGCTCTGTGTCCTCCTTTCTCCCCAAGCCGAGAGAGAGAGAGAGAGCCAGGTCTTCGCTATCAGATCTCATCAACCTCAACCTTGTGAAAACTTTTTGTTATGATTGCTGAGTACATATGGATTGGTGGTTCTGGCATGGACCTCAGAAGCAAAGTAAGGACTCTAAACGACTGAGAGGGAACCAGCTGAGAGGGAACTTGCTGCTCCGGCCTCAAAACGGTGCTGCCGTTGGTGACGTAGGAGAGACAGTCGGCTATATTGAGGACCAGGGTGGAGCAGTCAACGGCAGGCGCCGGAGCGGCGGCGTGAGAGTGGGAGTGAGCGGAGTGTGCAACGGAGAAGACGCCGAGGTGATGTAGTTTTGCATGTGGATGCTATTCACAGAGGTGGTGGCCAGGTCATTCCAATGACTAGGAGGGTCAAGCCCTCGGTGGAATCTCTCAGTTTCTCTCCATTTCAATTCATAAGAATGGATTTCTCATCCCTCTCAGAAGACCAGCAACAACAGCTTGTACACCTTCCAGATGGAAAGGGTTTGATGCAGAAATGACAGGGGCATAGGAAGCTCTTTGCAATGCTTATTGTGTGGTGAGACATATGGGTCTTCAGATTTCAGTTTGCTCGAAAATGTGAGAGAGGCAATCTTGAGGATGACATATTATCTTGAAGCTATATGTGTATTGATAGAGATGACAGCGGAATAGGTTGAGGTCCGGCGGGCGGCCAAATGCGAGATTGCCGCCCGTCGGTGAAGCGAAAATATTAGGTGTTAAACCCGCTCTGATACCATGTAGAAAATTTAATGTATAGGGAAAGAGAGAGAGAATCAATTATGTATGTATTGATGTATTATTGATTGTTTTGAATATGTTTACAATGATTCCTATATATAGAAGAGAAGAATAGGTGAGTGTGTAGTAGGTGGTAGTAGGTGGTAGTGGTAGGTAGAGTAAGTAAGTGGAGTTTTTACATTTAACAACTTCAATCTCATTACCATACTTGTTCCATAACTGCCCACAACAACCCACCACATTAATTAATTACAACAACTTCACAATAAAATTTTGTTAATGCTGTGTTTAGTTCAAAGAGCTGAGTAGGAATTTAGACAAGAAAAGAAAAAAAAATGTATAAAAAGTGTGTGAAATGTTATTACAGTATATTTTATTTACATTTCACTCACTTTTTTTTTTTTTTTTCAATTTTCAAATCTCTTACCAAATCTGTAAATTAAACACAGCCTAACAAAAATTTATTTATCAAGAAAAAGTGTCTAGAATTTTAACCTATAATATAATAAAGTGGATATATAAATTTAGTGGGGTGTTTTAGACTAAACACCGCATAAGGTATAAGTAAAGATCTTTTTGATCATGATCTAAATAATAATTATAATAAATCATATTTAATATCACAATGAGTCGTAAGTAAGTCATAATTAACCCTATAATATATCATAATTAAATACTATAAAATAATGCTATATCTGCGGCATATAGTACACAAATCGAATTTCCCATATAGGGATATATTTGTTTACATAATATTATTTCTTTCAAATTTTAAATAATTTTTAAAGAAAAAATTCTTGATACTCACAAACATGCGGCGACACGAATTAAGAAAAGTGTAGAGATCCACTCTTATTCATTCAGAAAATTTTAGATTTAATGATTATGTGATGAAAATTAATTTATGGAGTGTGAATTCATATCAGATCTATATATGATGTAAGAATAATAGGAATCATGAAAAAAAATATCATGAAATCTTTCGTGAAGATTTCTCCTCCTTTGATTAGTGTGTGGTGTTTTTTTTGTATGTGTAATCTAACGGTGAAAAATCTTTTATGATCATTTTTATGATATTTTTTTTATAATACCTAACATTATTCATGATGTAATAAAGATTAATTTTTGAATAATTTCTAAATAATCCGGATCCTCCATCGTATCAATATATGGTAATTCCTACGGTATTTTTTAACCACGTGGTTTTGAATATATATTTTTGGCCCTTTCCAGTTTTCTCTTTTCTCTCTCATCTCTCAAAGTAGAGACTAGAGAGACCACAACCCCAACAAACAGAGAGACGAAGGGCAACGGCGAGGCAACGGCAGCGGCGCGGAGGCGACGGCGGCGAGCTTGAGCTGGAAAAGATGTTAAATATACCTCTTTAATGATCAAACCAACCAACTGTGAAAAAACTTTAAGAAATTTCCCAGGTCCATTTTCTTGTATGTAAAGACACCAAGATGATGTCCTCTTCTGGAGTCCATGGCCCTTTATCACACCAAGGTGGTCTACCCATCTTACACACTCTCTGTCTCTCTCTCTCTCTTCAACTGTTTCACACTCAAATCTTTTGTTTTATCAGCAAAAATCCTCTCTTTTTCTCTTTTTTCTTTCCAAGAGTTTCTTATTTTCTTGTCCATTTTCATTTAATTACAAAACAAAAGCAGTAAAAGACTCAATATATCACGGCAACCAAACAGGTTCTGGGTTTTCTCTTTCCCTTTGAGAACCGATCTTGAGAATGAACTCGTCGCCGCCTTACCTCGCCTCGCCACCGGAATCACCGTCGGCCACCCTCCTTCGCGTTTCGCCTCCGCCCTTCTCTGTTCGTCTCTCTCTCTCTCGAAGACTGGCTAGGGTTATGGAACAAATGAGAAAGAAAGCAAAAGAAAAAGGAAAAAATAAAAAACCTTAACAAAACGACGTCAATTTGAAACTAACACATAAAACACTGCAGAAAACCATGGTAGAAGATCTGAACTCAATTTCTGAATTGATGAGGGTATAAAATTGATAAGAGTGAATTTGTAGTATTTTGCAATGGAGATGTAATAATTACCTGTTTATCTAAAGTGAATGAAGTGAATCTATCACCCCATAAACTAGGGGGAAATTTGGCCAAGTGGCGAGTATGCTCGGCGTTGCCATTCACCATATCACCAACTTGAGATGAAGCCATTTTTAGATGATGAGAAAATAAATTAGCTTTATCTATCTTGGTTGGAGGATGATACATTCGGGATCTATAACTATAGTGTTTGGTGACGTTTATTTTGGTTGATTATAGATTTTAGTTTTGGAAAGGTTATTTTAGATTGTTTGGATAAATTTATTTTAAATAATTTCTGATTTTAGTAATTTATTTTAACTCAAAAAAGTTTATTCTAAGAAGTGCTCATCTCTTATTGCTTATTATCAGCTTCTGCTATGACATGTTAATTTCAAGTTATACTCTTAGATTTTAATTATTTTTTATTTTTTTAAAAATATATAAAAAAAAAAAACCAAATGAACTATGAATTATTATTATTATTTATATGAGAAATATAGACAAGTAGTAAATAATAAAAAATAAAAGTTAATTCAAAAAGTTATTTAACAGTTTATTTAACAAACACTACTTAATTTAAATCTATAATCTAACAATTATACTAAACAAATTAACAAATTAACAATTTTTGAATTAAAATTATAATTTATAATATATTAAATTAAATGTCAGTTGCTTTACTAATAAAGAATTACAAATTTGGTTAAAGTAATAATTTTCATACTTTTTTTTTGATCAGCAATAATTTTCATACTTGAGGCCCCATTTTGACGGAACTACCAAATTTGGTTTGTCCAAAGGTATAATGTGGCCCCATTTTGAAAGAGATGTCAGATTTGGTTTGTCAAAAAATATAATGAGGCATTTAGGTTAGTTTGGAAAGCGTTTTTTTAATTAAAATATAAGATAAAATAAATTGAAATATTTAGAATTGATTGTTTTACTGTGTAGTTAAAAAGTAATTAAAAATAATAATAATAAATGTGTAAAGAGATGAGAAATGAATATTTGATTTTTTTTTATATGATTTTGATATTTTTAATGATTTTTTTGACTAAAATATATATTTTATAAAAGAATAAATTACACTTTGCTCTTTTTATGTAAAATCACTTTTTCACTTTGGCATTTAAAGTTTGTTTTTTTTTTTATTGAGCAGTGCTAGAGGCCTCGAATTTGGCTCGAATGCCGCCTTTTTTTTTTTTTTTTTTTTTTTCTGTGTTAGTTATTTTTATTTTGTTTTGTTTTGGTTTTTTTTTTTAAGGGTGAGTTAAAATGTCTAATATAAAGGTGGTTATGTGTAAGGGTGTGACAAAAAACTAGACATCCTGCATCAACTTATCGTACAAAATTATATAAAATTAACAAAATTTAACTAACAACTCAACTGATCAGTCAATTTTATCACTTAACCAGTCCAACTTAATTGACTGATCAGTTAGACTATTGGTTAAAATTCGTTAATTCCATATAATTTTGTACGATGAGTTGATGCAGGATGTCTAGTTTTTTGGCACACCTCTACACATAACCACCTTTAAAAAATAAAAAAAAATAAAAAAAACAAACCCACACAGCCTAACAAATAAAATTAAATTAAATTAAAAAAAATTGATCAGTCAATTTTATCACCCAATCAGTCTAACCCAACTCACTTGCAGAATGTCTAATTTGTTAGCGCACCCCTATACACAGTGGCGTAGCCAGGAAATACATGGAGAGGGGGCACAAATTAATGATAATATCAGTGTATTTGGTTTGAGTTTTTTGAAAATTGAGTTTTTTTGTTTTCGTGTTTTTTTTTGTTTTTAGTGAATATTTTTAAAATTTTAAATATTTTTTTTTTTACTTTTTTAGATGCACTTTACTTAGATATATTTAAAAAGTAAAAAATTTGTGAAAAAATATTTTTAAAATTAATAAATACATAAAAATACAAATAATGTATAGAATTCTCGTATTTTTTTTTATATTTTTGGTATTTAGTGAATTTTTAAAAGATTTTTTTCACAAATTTTTTGCTTTTTAGGTATATTTATGTTAGGTATGTCTAAAAATTTAAAAAATTACTTAAAATATTAAAAAAATTCAGTAAAAATAAAAATAACGGAAAACAAGAAAGTAGAATTTTCTGAAAAGTGTTTTTGGAAAACTCTAACCAAGCAATTATTTTTTATTTTTTTAATAAACAATAATGAGATATTACTAAACTTAAACATTAAGAGTCCATTTGGATAAATGTGAATTTTAAATTAAAGGATTTGAGATTAAATTTTATATAAATATTAGGGAGTAACTATTTACAGGTAGATTGGAAAATTAAAAAAGAAGATAAGTTAAGATAGAAATAATATATTTTAGTAGAGAAATTCTATAAAACACACCATAAAAAAAAAGTATCAATCATATGTCGCAATTATGATCTTTGTGGTATTTAGTTATGACACATTATAGTGTTAGATATAATTTAGTTATAACTTCTTGTGGTTGTTATTTTGGTTATGACTATATATCAAGTAATAATTAATTATGACTATTTTGATATTAGTTATAACTTGTTGTAATTTTTTATTTTTATTTTTATAATTGAAGATGTATTGCTTGATTATAATTTATATAGTGGTCATTTTAGTTATGAATGGAAAGAAACATATGAAGGACAAACTCTACATATCAAATGTACCTAACAATCCAATAAATTTCATATATCTTCATTGATGTTAATTATGTTTGCATGTCAATAATGATAGACATCACTATTATATTGAAATTTTCATAAATAATAATATAACTTATCATAGTCTCTTTACTTTCAATTAAAATAATCATTATTGTTCTCATAATTTTAAAAATGTCATTGACATTTCACTTTAAATAATATTTTTATAAATTTTTTTATTTAAAATATTTTCCTTATATTTGAAACCCAAAAAAAAAAAAAAAAAAAAAAAAAATCCAAAAACCCAGGGGGGGCACGTGACCTCCCTGGCCACGGTGTGCCTCCGCCCCTGCCTATACATAACCACCCTTGCAAAAAGAAAAGAAAAGAAAAGAAAAAAGAGGATAAATAAAAAAAAAAATAAATAAAACCCAACTAACACAGCTTTAGGAGGGGAAATTTTTTTTTTGAATTCGAGGCAAATTCGAGGGTCAAATTCGAGGTCTCAAGCATTAATCTTTTTTATTTTGACCTTTCATGTTTTAAGTTTTATTTATTTATTTTACTCTTAAAGTTAATTTTGTTTAAAATTAGATAGAAAATAATATATTGACAATCACGTGGCAAAAAAAAATATTATATTCGCACCTCTGACATAAATTTAAAATCTAATATAATAATATATTTTTTATGTTATGTGACAATTATTATGGTATTTTTTGTTTACTTTTAAACATAGATTAACTTTATGAGTAAAGTGAAAAAAACTTAAAATATGAAAAATTAAAAAGAAAAAAAATTAAATTTTAAAAGCCAAATAGAGCGATGACCAAATATAAAAAGAGTGAAACGTAATTTATGCTTTACAAAATTGTTTAAGGCTAGTTCCTCCCCAACAGATTTTATGCAATTAAGTGCTGCTAGTTTATTTTTTTCATAGGGCTGGGCTTTCTTCCCTTATGTGATTGGATTGAAGGGTATTGTTAGATTCATGGAGACTCACTACGGGTCTCGTTTCAATAATCTGAATCGACAATGTGTAGAACTTATCGAGTACTATATGTCCGTAAAATATCACATTGATCGGATATCGACAACTACGTGATTAAATTAGTTTTGTATAAAAAAATAGACGATGAAAAAATAAATGATTGATAAAAATCTGATCCGATAAGATAACTATTAATATCCGATCAACGTGATTTTATACAAGCATATAGTGCTCAACGAATTTTATACATTGAACGGTTCGGATTATCAAAACGGGACCGTGATGAGTTTTCACGAGTCTAACAATATCCTCAAATCCGATCATAAACTGAAGGGAAACCCAGCCTTTTTTCATAATATCCACACATGCAAATATGCCCGTATAGTTACAAAAAAAATTATGAAAAATGGTTGAGAGCACTAAAAGTGGTGCTCTAATTGCACCACTAATGATGTGGTGCCTATAGCCTTTTTTTTTTTTTTTTTTTGGCATTAGTGCTATTAGTAGTTTTTGTTTTTTAGTGGTATGAATCATTGTTGAAAAATTATTAAGGGTTCATTTGGGAAGTAGATTGGCTTTTTGACTTTTTGTTTTTTGGCTATTTTAGCGTGAGACTAAGGGGTGTTTTGGGAAGTTGGTAAAAAGCTGGCTTTTGGCTTTTTATCAAGTTTTTTGGCTTTTTTGGAAGTGATTTGGGAAGTTGGTAAAAAGCTGGCTTTTTTGATTTTTGATTTAATATTTTTTAAAAATGTCACATCACTCAAAATGACCAAAATATCCCTACTCAACATTTGTTTTTTACTTTTTCACCTTTTTTCTCATAGGCCCAAATGGTAATTTCAGTGTTGCGTTTTGCCGTGTTGCGAAATGCACTGTGTGGCATTTTGGGGCAGGAGCGTTTTTGGCTTTTGGATGCAAAACGTGGCGTTTTGCCGTGATTCCCAAAAGGGTACTAAAAAGTCTTGTTTGGGGAGGACTTTTTGACTTTTTTGACTTTTTGTGAGAGAAAGAATGTAATGATTATGAGTTGGACGTGATATTTTGTCTTATTGAACTAAAAAGCCTATTTATTCTTTTTGTGATTAAAATAATCTCAAACTCATCCCAATCCATCTTCCGAAGGCTAAGTGTTTCAGGTGTATTATATGACAAAATCATCTATTAATCACAAAATATCATATTCTCATGTCTCAATACAAAATTATGGGCTCCACCTCCTCTCTTGAACCACCATCTGGCCATGTCCTAGAAACACTAATAATTTCTCTTTAACTGAAGTGGACCCATTTCAAGATGTTAATGTGCCATTTATTTTATTTTTTGTTATTTCAAAATTTTAGAATTTCATAACTTTTATTATAAACATTCATTTTAAATAAAATTTATATTTTTAAAATTTACACAATAAGATCTATCAAACAAAACTAATATTGAATATAATTTTTTGTAAAAAAAAATATTCAGTGTATTTAGTTTCAATTTTTTGAATTCAGTTTTTTGAAAACTGAGTTTTTATTTTTCATATTTTTTTTGTTTTTAGTGAATATTTTTAAAATTTTAAGCATTTTTTTTACTTTTTCAAATCCACCTTACTTAGATGTATCTAAAAAATAAAATATTTGTAAAAAAATATTTTAAAAAATTAATAAATACACAAAAATACGAAAAATATAGTGAATTTTTGTTTTTTTGATACTTAGTGAATTTTAAAGAAAAATCACAATTGCCGTTTGGTAACACTTTTTTTTGATACTCAGTTTTCTGTTATATTTACAAAAATTTTAAAAACTCAAATAAAAACTTATTTGGTAAATTTTTGATTTATAAATCAGTGGTCTCAGTTTATAAATTTGGCCAAAAAATGTAAACTCAAAAAATGTGTTTCCGTTTTGAGTTTTTTTTTTTTTTACCACCAAACACTAGCCACCACCCGCCACCATTTTCTACCACCGTCTTCTACCACCAACCACCCACCCCCACACCACCTGCGACCACCACTCACCACCACCCGCCGCCACCACCACCCACCTGCCACCCACTCACCACCACCACCACCATCCACTTGCCATCCACTCGCCACCACCCGCCACTACCATCCACCGCCCGCCCCACCATCTGCCACCTACCCGCCACCCACTCACCACCCACCTGTCACCATCATCCACCACCCGCCACCACCAGCCACCCACCACCACCAGCCACCTGCTACCCACCCGCCACCACCACCCACTACCATCACCACACAACACCACCACTACCACCATCACCCACCACCCACCTGCTACGACCACCCACCACCACCATCACCACCCACCACCCGCCACCGTCACCTATCCACCACCACCACCACCACAAAACCACCTACCCGCCACCACCCACCACCACCCGCCATCCGCCACCACCTACCACCTGTTGCCACAACCATCATCACCACCCACTGGCTACCACCCACCACTCGCCACCGTCGCCCACCACCCACCGCCACTACCTACCACCCATCGCCACCACCACCACCACACACCACCCGCTACCACCACCCACCTGTCACCACCCGCCATCCACCACCCACCTGCCACACCACCCGCCACTACTACCACCCCACCTACTCGCTACCACCCACCACCCGCACCGTCAATCACCCACCCACCACCACTACACCACCACCACCACCACCCGCCACCACCCACCACCACCCGTTACCCACCGTCACTACTTTCCACCACCGTCTTCCGCCGCTGCTTGCCGCCACTTGCCATTTCTCACTCTTTTTTATATTTTAAATTTTTTTTAAACATTTTGTCAATTACCAAACGCGTTTGTAGTTTATGTTTTTCTAAAAATAAACAAAAAATAAACAAAAACTAGTTTATAAAATTTTTGTAAATATAAACTGAAAACGTAAACGTTATCAAACAGACCCACTTTTTAAGTGTATTTATGTTAGGTGTGTCTAAAAATTAAAAAAATTGCTTAAAATATTAAAAAAAATTCAGTAAAAACAAAAAAATACGAAAAATAAGAAAATAGAATTTTCTAAAAAGTGTTTTCAAAAAACTGGAAACAAACATAATGATTCTTGTAGTTGTATGAAATTGAGAATTTTTCAGTTTCCAATTTTTTCCAATTTTAAAAGTAATAAATTTCTTAGTTTTGCACAACAATGTTTCATATAGTTGCTTTACTATTTTTTTTTTTTTTTTGGTAGTATTTTATATTTAATAGTATTAGTCTTATTTGATAAAACTTGACGAGTAGGTTCTAAAAATATAGATTTTATTTATAAAAAAAAAATAGATGTGTAATATAAAAATTATGATATTTTAAAGTTTAAAATACAAAAAAATACTCCCTCCGTCCCAAAATATTAGTCTCTTATTTCATTTTTCATTATCCCAAAATATTAGTCTCTTTTTAAAAATCAAGAACTAAAATAATACTCTCTCTGTTTCAAAATAATAGTCTCTTTTGGAGAAGTCAACTTTTTTTTTTTTTATAGTACAATTATTACATTTTAAAATTATAATTTTTGTAAAATACAAAAACATAAAAATGAAGGAACACATGACGACGACGACGACGACGACGACAGAAAGGAAGAAAAAAAGAAGAGAAGA
>JAPPVO010006751.1:0-19663 GCA_030407325.1 Camellia japonica | reverse complement strand
GGCTTCAGATAGGTCCCTGTTTTACTGTTCACACTTGACCTGGGTTGAACCCTGCGGTTTTATGAAAGAACAAATCTTGTTTTGCACAAATGTGGAGAATGGCACAGCACTCTGAGCACGAGATGATTTATTGAAATTGAGAAATGAGTTCTTAACCGGGTATTGAGCTTACGACTGAACACAGCGAAAAAGACTCAACAAAAGAAAACAAAGGTAAACAACCTAAACACATCTATTGACACTCGAAACGACTCAAAACAAGAATCGAGACAGACAAAACAAAACACAAGACTCGAATGTGCACAGGGAGCCTGTTTCACCGGGTAGTGTTTCCCACCCTTTCTCATTTGTGATTCTCACATCACTCGGCCCTCAAGCTCTGTTTTTCTGAAAAAGCCCTTTTCCTCACTTTTTCTCTCAGCGCACATCTCTCTATTTTCAATCTCTCATTTTTCAATCCCTCCCCTGGGTGGTTGATGGATAAATAGAAAGTTGGGGGGTCTTGCCCCTAGCATCTTGCTAGATTCTCTTCTTCTGCTTACAACAGTGAACTTTCCCACAGAGGGGTTGTGCCACAACTGGCTGTGTAGCAAATCCGCAGCTAACATCGGTTGATGATGCCCTGCTGGGGAGTTTGGACGTGGTTAGATCTGTCCAGATGAGGAAGTGGAACATCTTGATCCATTCCAATTCGTGCTTCGCACTTGACTTAATACCTCGTTGCTCGGAGGATGAGAGAGCTTTCTGCATTTTGATGTTGACTTCAGTTGTGCCCTTTTCTGGCAGGTAGAGTGCCCTTCTTGGCAAGTATGTTGATGATGGGGAAAAGACAGAACACCTGACTCAACTGTGCCCTTAGTTCATCATTTTGACCATTTTTTTTTTTTTTTTAAAACAATTTTGACCAACATGCAAGTTAGATTAACATGCTTATTCAACTTTTTGATTTAAAATCATACAAGTCAGGCTATGAGCACTGAAAATTTTCCTTTTTGGGTCCAAGAAAATGGTCCAGTTTTTGGAAAAATGAAATGATTTTTGAGAGAATAGTCAACCTCAGTAAAAATTCTCAAAAACTGTTTTTGCAAACGGCACCGTCAACAAGCAGGGAACCAACTCTTTGAGATGCACAACCTCGGACCCATAACAATAGAAAATTGCCCCTTGTCTGAAGGGCACTGCATGGCAACGGAAAGTTGCCCCTTGTTTGAAATAACACCGCAGTGCATTGAATGGCAACAGAAAGTTGCCCCTTGTCTAAATGGCACCGCAGCGTATTGAAATCAATCTTTCAGAGCGACGATCACAACCGAATTCTCGGATACAGAGAAGGCAAAGATGATCAAAACCATTTCATGGACACAACTGAATTTGAAGTGTTTTAGGGCTGGACTTCAGAATGAAGTTGCCTACGTATCCCAAAGATGGGAATCAAGCCTTACGTAGTTCGGGGTTAAGGTACACTCGGGTATTTAACCTCTCCTTTTTATGCTCCATCTTTTGCCAAGGCGCCTATTGCAGGTTTTCGACCTTGCGAGCTTTGTTCTTCTTTCTTTTCTTTCTTTTTCATTTTTTTTTTTTTCTCTTTTTTTTCTTTTAGGCTCTAATTTTTGCCAAGGCGCCCGATGCGGGTTTTCGACCTTGCGAGCTTCTTTTTTTCTTTTCTTTTCTTTTTCTTCTTCCTTTGTTCTTCTTTTTTTCTGTATTTTTTTTCTTCCTTTTGTATGTATTTTTTGCTTGCTCTAACTTTTGCCTGGGTCGCCCTTCTTTTCGGCCCAGCGAGCCTCTCAAAGGGTAAAAGTGTAGCTTGGTCCATGCCAAATGGTTTGTAGGGTTTTGAAGCCATCTGTATCCGGGAGAGTGGCTGTCGATTTGCAAGAGAACTCATCTTCGGCTCTTCGGGCGCATCTGATATCTTTGCCCCTAGTTTGAGGGGGGGCTTCTGATCTAGCTTCCCAAGCCTCTCTTGACGACATCTGATCTTCTTGATTTGACTTTCTTGCCTCTTGTTCGAGGGCTGCTTTGAATCTGGTCTCACAGGCCTCACGTTGTGGTTAACCGTTGAACATTCTGAGTTTGAGTCCAAGGTTCGAAAATGAGGGGTCGAGTCTCGAGGCTGAGAGCGATCCTAGGCTGCACAATCTCAAGAGTGATTCCACACATGTCTTCGCAGGACCGCGCAAAACATTTTTTGAAAGTTTTTAAGAAAGCGACAAATCGCTCGCGCTGAAGACAGTGTAGGACCAATCTGGATCAAAGCTAGGGTCCTTCTCAGTACTCACACTAACAAGCATGATTTCATTCATTAAGGGCTTAGCACGCCTCTCTTTCTCTCAATTGATCAAATTTTTTACAAACCCCGAGGAATTCCTTCCTCTTCGTTTTCACCGTAGTGTTTGAAAAAGTTTTGAAAAATTTAGGCCAATGCAATGACTTCAAGGCACAGAAAAGACAGAGTTCTTAGTCAAATACTTCCATTTTATTTAGAATTTCTGGCACAACTGGCACACGGCAGAAGCAAACACAAAAGCATGAAAAACCACTGCTGTTCATTCAAAATCTGTTGGCACAACTAGCTCCCTGGCAGAAACAGACTCAAAACAAAATGTTAGACGTAAAGCAAGCAAGTGATGTCCGAGGTAACACCCCCGAAATCACCCGACTCTGACAAAACAGGACTGACTCGATACAACAAGACAGATCCAACTGACTCAGTATGAAGAGACTGACACAATACAAAACGACCAGACTGACCCAATACCCAAGTCAGAAAGTACAAAAACTAGCGTTCGCAAATGCTCAAAACAGTGCATGCCACCCACCATATCTGGAGTAAACTGAGCGCTGCCCGCAGGTAGTTCATCTCTTGATCACACCACGTTATCCCCCACAAGTTCACTGATCAAGTGCCGATAGACTTTACGGGACCCGGTGCGGGGATGACTCTGTTGTCGATCAGATCTTGTATTTCGTGGCGAAGACGAAAGCACATGTCAGTGTCATGGCCAGCTCGCTGATGGAAGGCACAATAGTCAGCTGGGTTGTGTGAGAGAGGGAGGTTCTTTGGTAGTGGTTGCGGCTCCAGGGGCTTCAGATGCCCTTTCTTGATCAAAACCCCTAAAGCCTTGGATAGGGGCATGTATAGTGGAGCAAACACCCTTTGGCCCTGAGGTGGGTTTTTGGCTATTTGTGAGCTAGCTCCGGACACACCGGTGAATGAGGTGGCTGTTTTTTGTGTGGTGGTGGTAACCATGCCCACGTCTGAAGCTCGGGCATTTTCAGCACTGCTTACGCCTGTATTTACATTGCGGTTGAAGGTCCTCCTAGGTTGCTCCCTATCACTGTCAATCAAGCCTTGTTTCATAGCATCCTCAATTTGTACCCCCATCTCATGCAAATCAGAAAAGGTGGGAAAGGGGAGCACAATCATCTTTTGCATAAGCTTGGGTTGGAGGTTGCGCACAACCATCCGTATTTGATCCTTATCCGTTGGCCTAATGATCATCATTGAGGCCTTTGCTCTCCATCGGGTCACAAATTCAGAGAAGCTTTCCTTAACCTCTGTCTCGTCGTCTCGAGATCACGGGTTGTAATCTCGATTTGTGTGTTATACGAGTATTGTAAAACGAAGGCCTCGGCCATCTCATCCCAATTCCTCTTAACATCGTCTTCCAACTTGGCATACCAGATGGCCGCCACACCCGACAGGGTCCGGCCGAACAGAGACAGCTTCTGTAGTCTGGTGAGGCCCATCGGCCTTAAGATATCTGAAAACAATCTCAGGTGCACCATGGGGTCCCCGGACCCATCAAATCGGTCAATTTGAGGCATCTTGAACCGATCTGGCAGCGTCACGGCTGCGTCCGTATATCCATCCTCGATGTCGGGAATAGACCTGACTCCTTGGGATTTCTTAAACATTTTCTCCAACTTACTCAGCTTCAGCGCTGTGGGGTCCACTTCGAACTCAAAGGGAGAGTCCGGTGCATTGATAGGCGTGGGCGCCTTGGATAGTTGCGGTAGAATCGGGGGCGGAGCTGGCCCGACTGGAATGTCCGTATCTGCCTGGACATTTGGTGTCTCTCTGGGTGTTGGAGCTCCTGGTGGGGGAGGAGCTTGATGTGAAGTAGATACTCCAGTTTGCTGCTCTAACCTGGCAATTGTCTCTGCCTGTTGGGCTATGACCACAGCCTGTTGCTTGGTGAATTCTGCTTGATGGACAGCGTCTTGCTGCATGGCTTTCATACTATCCTAGAGTTGGCGCACCATCTCTTCCAAACTCGACATATTGTCCTGATCTAACTGAGCAATCGGTATATCTGTGTCTGCAGTAGGCTTGGAAATCTCAACCCGACTGCTCAAAGGTCACTGATCTGGTAGCTGTTATACTGGTGGTCTGTGCCTGACTAGCCTTCTCTGGCCCTGATTACCCTTGAACTGAGTCTCTGACCTGACGGAGTCTATCAGCGCAAATCTGATGAACCTCGGGGGATATTGGAGCCTTCTGAAGCTATGATCCCAGGACTACCCTAGCAAAAGGGAAAACAGACAGCATCTCAGTTCAACTTCACCAAAACAGATACGAGCAGAGCTGAACGACTGTATTCCATTACTGATCACTGTTCCCCGAAATCATTGCCCTAAATCTGAATCTGATACCCGCAGATATAACTGATTCTCAAAATACTGATACTGGTGCCCGCAGGCCGGATACCCAGACTTGCAAACTGGTATATGCATTCCCTGTAGAGATACACTCTAAAAGCACATAGCAAGTAAATGAGAGCCAATACACCCCTATGTTGGGGTAGGGTTTCCCTGTCCTATTTTGTCAGGAGCTAGGGTTTCACTACGCACACAGCGGTTTCAAACAACCTATATCGGGTAAGTAACTTGTCCTAGTTTAGAATGGTCACTATGGATCCGAATATGCACTAGGTCGAATGGTCAAAAGGGGTGCCCCGGTGAAACCGGGGTTTGTGTTCCCATGCTGTCAGAGCCCATAACCGGTCAGCCTTATGGTCATGCCTTGACAAGACAAGCCTCCGGCAAACCGTTCAGGAATGGCAGATGGCAAACACGGTGTCCTAGGCGCACCAATGCACATGCAATGCAAAGAGACACATAAAAGAAATCAAAACGGGATATCACGAGTTCGAGTCAAGCTCTCTAAAATCCCCAGCAGAGTCGCCAGAAACTGTAACAGGTCCACGAGGGAACTCACGGGTTACAGTTCGGACTCCCTTTTTGTTGTCGCGGTTCTAAATCTGAACCAAAGAGTCCAACTCTGGCAAATCGTTTTGAGAAAAACTGATTTTGAAAAGTAGTGCCAAACATGGACTGCTTTGCCAGATTACAGAGTCGCCACCTAAATATTTTAAAATGGGAAATTTAGGAAACCCTGACTCGGTGCCGAAGGCCACGTGTCCGTCATCACCAAAGTGGTCTTGGCTCGGGAGCTTGGGTACGATCCGGGAAGGTCAGCTATGAGCACCCCCTTTCGCCCGGTCCGAAGACCGGCCTCTACTAACCGTGATATCCAATTTTGAAAACTTTATGCGTTCTTATTCCGGTTATTAGCCTAGAATTACTATGTTGTGCGCACAGCAAACAAGTATAGACTAGATCGCCTAATTTGGGAATAAGCATTGCATATCCGTTTTGTTTGGAAAACAGTTTGAAATTGCTACTCGCGAGTAGGCTAAAACACGGATTTCAATGAGTATTCCCAACTCAAATAATCCAACCTCCACCCACAGGCATTCAAGCAGTTATATCACATAAGCAGCTAGCCTCATGGTAATCATGCTATTATGGCAACACTCACACACATGTGATATGCTAAAGCATAAAAGCTCACCTAGTACTCCAAGCCAAAACAGAAGCTTATTAGAAATCCATGCATGGACCTAAGCATACTGAAATGTCTAATGCAACACATGCAAAGATGTAATCTAGGCAGGCTCGGCTATCCTAGACATGGCATGTGAAATGCTACAACTATCACGTATTCAATTTGGAATTGAAAGTACGATGCAGTTTGTATGATGTACCGAGCCCGGTGCATGTAAAAAATGAATGAATGCAAACATGCTTTCATACTGTTATGCTAATTTAAATATGCCCTAATCTACCATCATAAGCAGGTAAATAAAAGGGAAGAAAGAAGTGGGGGTTGGAAGACATACACACACCCACGCACACTTATTACAAACATGCCCTCACACGGAGGGACCAAAATAATAATACAGTCCGAATAATAAATCAACTATCCTAGCTAATTAATTATTACAGACCAATTAAATTAATTAAGCAAATTAATTAATCTAATTAAAGCAGTAAACTGCCTCGGGATGCGCACATGATGCATGCTTCAGTCTGCCTTGCCCGGAAACCCGCACCGTACCACTGCTGGCCTCTGTTTCCACTGTCCTGTCTCCCTGGAAAATTGCCAAAGTTCCAGGACACCTTCTACATACCCTGGAGATCACCACCGGCTGAAGGGTTTGGCCACCGGCTGCGGGGTTTGGCCACCGGCTGAAATGGAAGCTTATCGGCACAAAGGATTGCCGGTCGGCACTAAATTCCTGCAGGAGACAGTTTTGACAGCAACAGACAGCAGCAGTGCATGGTATGCAATTTTGGAACAAATGTTTGCACCAACCATACTCCCTATCATGCAATGGACTCAAGGGAGCATGGCCCTCGACCCCCGGGCCATCAATCACGCATTTCAATGCATGATGGCCCGAAAGCCAAGTTAGCAACTTTCAATGGAATGAGATGCACATAAACAAACAAAGAGCTCAACCTCTATCATACTCAATTCAAGAGGCAAAGCATGCATGTCAAATGTAATCTAGGTATGCAATCTAAACATGCAACATGAACATGCAAACATATAAACATGCTAGGCACACAACCTAAGCAACACATACAAAGTAAGCATGCTACAACACATGAGGGAATGGACTTAGACTAGATTAGGCAACCTCAAACAAGCCTAAAACAGTGGCCATAAGATGAAAATGAGATGCCTCGAAATGCGTGCATACGGGCACGCAAATCGAGGCGATGGCATACAAGCATGAAATGGCATACAAGATACAAAATGGACTTATACTAACATGAGAGCCTCAGCCACACTCACATAAGAGGCCGTGAGATGAAAATGAGGTGCCTCGAAATGCGTGCACACGGGCACGCAAACCGAGGCAATGGCATAGAGGCATGAAATGGCATGGCAAACGATATGCAAACATGCTAATGGAATTTCAGCACTGAAATGTGGGGGAAAACAGTCCCGAATCATGGCCAAAGTACACCCGATGCACGGAATAGTCCCGAAACATGAACTTTGGCACCCGAAATGGCCTATAGCTATGCCAAACATGCAAGATATGAACATGAAGTATGAAGATAGAAGCTAGACAGTCCCACAACAAGCATTTTTCAGTTGATTACATGGCCACAAAAACGCATGCAAGTATGGGAAAAATCCTACGCAAGGAAAGGGCCACAAGGAGGGCAAAGAGATAACCGATACATGGAGGCTCCAAACAAGTGAGAGCCCTTCTACAATGTTGTAGAGGGGCCCAAAATATGGCTATTTACAGCAGATGGTCGAGCCAAAATCGGTATACAAATAGGCTCAAAATGTCATGCAAAACAAGGGCAAAATGAGGCCACAACATGAGGTATATGAAGGGTGCACCAAACAGCAAAATACCCTTCATGAGACATGTAGAGGGGGTCAAACTAAGACCTTTTTCAGGCCTGTCGAAGACCCAAAAACAGAAGCATGGTAGGCTAACAAACCGTGCAAAAATGAGGGTAAAACATGGATTTCAAAGCAAGTAGCCTAAGGATTATCCAAACAATGTTGAGCCCTTCAACAATGTTGAAGAAGGGCTCAAAATAGGCCTATTTACAGCTTACATCAGGCCCCAAATCAGATCACACATAAGTCAAAGATAGCATGCAAAATAGATGACATACAAGGGGGTAAAGAGAGAAGTACTAGCTGCTGTCCCCAAACAGCAAGGGGTCCTCAATCAAACATGAAGAGGACCCCAAAATAAGACTATTTGAAGTTTGGGTCGGAGCCCAAAGGTGCAAGAAACTAGGGCTAAGAAATGAAGCAAGAAAATGCAAGAAAAGGGAAGAGGATGACTCACCCTTGAAGACCAGCAAACCAGCACCTCTTGGACCAAGTTTAGGTGCTCCTAAGCTCTGAAGAACAGCCCCAAGTCGCTGGAATGGGTGTTGGAGGTGTTGTGCTATGGGTTGGTGAAGGAATGGCCAAGAATAATGGACTTTTGGAGGCAAAGGAGTAAGATATAGAGAGAGATAGAGGATTGTATCTATCTAAATCAGATATATATCTATATATCTCTGGTTTTTGTTCCAAAAATCCCCCAACCTTTTACAAAGGAGGGGGAAGGCTCTTTAAATAGGCAAAGACCAAGCTTCTAAGGCAAGCTTCAAAGGGTCAAAGGGTGCAAGGCTTGTTGGAGAAGCTTGGACAGCTGGTAGGCTTCTTGAGGAATCCAAGACAAGGGGTCAAGGCTTCCTCAAGAAGCCTTGAGCAAAGGGTGCACCAAAAAGGGCCAAAAGGTGGTTAAAGGGATAAGTGATAGCTGAGGGTCTCAAATGGCCGAGATCCCTTCAACAAAGTTGAAGAGGGGCTCAAAATAAGACACTTTCTAGTTTACGACCAAGTCCAAAACAGCCCACAAGTACGCCTAAAATACCGTGCAAAAATAGGCCCAAAAAGAGGTAAAGAGGCAAGTGACAGATGGAGATGTCAAACAGTAAAAGGTCCTTAATCAAACATGAAAAGGACCTCAAAATATGACTATCTCAAGTTCGGGTCGGAGCCCAAAAATGTAGAACGAAGGTTCGGGAGCCGAAACACGCAGTTCGGGGCCCCGAAAGTGGGCTGTTAGGCACCGGCAGTGGTGTCCGACCACGAAGTTGGTCTCTCGGACCACAGTGTCCCTCGAAATGGAGGAAATAAGATGCATGCCAAAAATCGGGGCAAACAGAGGTGGTTAGACGGTCCCGAACCGAGGCACACGGCCTGACGGCTCCGAAAACCGGGAACCGGGCTCCGAAATGGGCAAAATGGCCTACGACCACAAAACGTAGCCTACGGCCACTGAGAGATGGTCCACGAGACCTCTCCCTCCCTTTGGGAAGAGAAAACAGAGAAAACGGAGCCTGGTTCGCAAACCGAGGCAAAGCACAAAGAGTCCGGAAGTCCGGAGGCAAGGCTCGTAGCCGAGACTCCGAAACTTCTGAGCGAGCACAGCATGCAATATCACCAAGCGCTCAATCGGTGACGTCTGAGTCTTGAGGACGGTCAAAAATGGGGTGTCTACACACAGTGAGCTGAAACCCAGTGAATAATAACAAAGTAAAGGGATTTAAAGAATGATGTCCCACATTAGATTGAGAAATCAGAGTCCATATCAGAAACAGATTCATCACAGAAATCCGAGTTCATATTTATTCATACGTGGTACATCCATTAGCGTTAATAGAATAGATATAGAACAGATACAGAGCAGATGCATAATAGATGGTGATTATGAGTAACCAGTTTCATAAAGGAACCTCCGGATTCGGGTAATAGATAACACATATGTTGAGCTTTATGATGCAGTCTCCGGTATGGGTAACAGATAACACATATAATAAGTTTCATAATGGAACCTCCGATACTAAGGAAACAGCTAATAGATATGCTAAGAATGTCACGAATACATTTCAGAAATTAGACAATCATTCATTGTATAGAACATAACATTTCAGAAAATAGATCTTATTTCATTATACAGAAAATAAATAAAGTTGAACATAGCTTTACTAATTTATTACTCACAGATGGCTCCGCTAGCAGATCAGATAAGGCAAACAAATCAGACAGATCAGGTAGATAATAGCGTGTGACCTACACAAACACATAACATATACACATTGAAACACAATATCACTTCATTGATCAAACTTGACCTTTTTTTTTTTTTTTTTGGTCTAAGTAGTCCGAAGTTCTACAACGCTTATTCCTTCTTATTCAAATGAACCGGGTTTTTATTTCAGATATTCTTTCAGTACTAAGTCCTTCTTTCCCAAATAGACCGATCTTTTACTTGGCTTCTTAAACAATTACTACTAGATCAATGATTCATTTCTTAATTAACTAATTTATATTGATTGGTAGCTTATTAATCTTTATTTAGTCATAAATCATGTCTTGAATGCTTGGGAAGAAATGAGAATGAAACTATGAACTAAATGCAATTTTCTAAAATATGCTGAAAATGGTTGTTCGCTTGAGCGAACCTTTAGTCGCTCGAGCGGTCTGTAAAAGATTGCAAAAGTACTGGAAGCCTTCAATGTGCGCTCGAGCGGTAAATAGTCCGCTCGAGCGGTCTATAAATTTCCAGAATTCCGAATTTCTCAAAAATGGTTTCCAAATGCATCTTTCAATCTTTAAAATCACATATCTTGATCAAAACCTTGAAAACACTTTAAAAACATAAACACTTATTTATTTATAAAATCATTTACTCAAAATCTCATCAAGTTGTCAAAACTTAATTCAAACTCCATGCATTCAAATATTTTAGAACTTCTTTTTCTTTGAAGAATAAGCATGAAATTAAATATGAGACTCATGAATTTCTGAAATAAAATTCAATACAAAAAGTTTCATACATCAATACTTTAAAATCCAAACTCAAAATAATCAAACATAATTACTAATTAATTTATTTGAATTAAAGCCCATGAACTCATGGTTTCTAAAATTCTTCTTCAAAATCAAATGTACAATGCAATTGCATGTAAATTTTTTTTTTTTTTTTTTTTGAAGCTTATTTTAACTTTCAAAATCAACACCAAAATAATTAATTTCTAAATCAACTTTCATAATCTTGAATCTAATTCAATTTCTTCATCCTTTTACTAATTTCTTTCAAATTACATGAAATTGATTTCTAACTCTTTTCTATTTTCTTTAAATCATGAAATTGAAGTTATAAAACTCTTAGAGAAATATTTGCATGTGTGAAATTAGGATCAAAATCAAACCATATACATCAAAATTCCTTTAATTCAAGATTAAACTCAAAGTGCTCATGAATTCATCATTTTCCAAAACTTACTTCTCTTATACCAAAACATGGAATAAATCC
This sequence comes from Camellia japonica, assembly GCA_030407325.1. Taxonomy (NCBI): domain Eukaryota; kingdom Viridiplantae; phylum Streptophyta; class Magnoliopsida; order Ericales; family Theaceae; genus Camellia; species Camellia japonica. The sequence continues at coordinate 8,462 of JAPPVO010006751.1, read as the reverse complement.
TTCTCATCTTTTAAACAATCTAGGATGCATGTAAATATGGAATTCAATTTCATGAAAAATAACAAAACCAAACTCAAATGACGAATTAAAAAATAATCTCGTAGAATTTGATCTTAACTCAATTTTTAGCCCAAACCTTAATTTTCATAAGGCCTTTTATTTTTTATTTTTTATTTTTTTATATTTTTTTCTATTCAAAGAATAAAATTAAATAGCTCAAGGTCTTCAAAATCCATGATGTATTAAATAGCTCAAGGTCTTCAAAATCCATGATACATGTGAATATAAAACTTAAATACTTCATAGTATTCGAAATCAAACCCAATTTGATGATATTATGCGATTAATTTCCATATTTATTATCCTAACTCATTTTCTTGCTAATTTCTTTCTAATTTCGTGAAATTGAATCTAATTACTTCTTGATTTTAGCTTCTAGATTATCTTTAATTTCTTACCTAAAATTTTCAATTTGGTGAATTCCTTCACAACCTCTTGAGCCTCCTCACTTTTCCTCACTTAGTTGTCTTGGGTTTACATCTCCAAGGCTTCTCTAGCACAACCATGACTTCAGGCCCCTTTCCTTTTCTCTCTTTTTCTCTCTCGGTTCTCTCTATTTCTCTCACTTGGCTTTCTCTCTTTCTTCCTCTCTATTTTGAACCCAAAATTCCAGCACATAAATCACACACACAAAACATTTCTCTTGTTGACAACACATTGCACACGTGCACATTGTTTCAAACTTCCAGCACATCATTTACACATATACACACAACTAGATTTCTCAGCACACCAGCCCACATACACCTCCAATTCTAGATTCTTTCACAATTCAATTTGTTTTTGTTTAATTTAATTGAGCAACACTTAATCTTAATTAATCTTGATTAACATATAATTAAATTAATCATACCTAATCACAAATCCCACATAATTTAATTTGTCTAATTTGATTTCCATTAGAGCCCAATTAATTATATTTAAATTTATCATTTTGAATCATATTTTTAATCAAACTCCCAAAAGGCTCCAAATATTAAATTAAACTTATTTTCATTCTCAATTTTGGTTTCTTAAATCATTAAGGCCTTCAATTTCTGATTAAATTTCAAAATCTTCGTCAATAAATTACATATTCAATTGAACACCTCATAAATAAATTTAACTCACAATTCCCAATTCTCACAACTTAATCAACTCTGATTCGGACCCCTTTAATAAAATCTCAATTTTACTAAACTGAATTGAATAGTTAATTAAACTCACATATGGCTCAATTCTCGAAATTAAAATAATTCAATTCACCAATTATACTCTCTTGAGCCATTTAAGCTTTCAATTTCTAATTCCAAATTAAATCCGCAATAAAATCATATACGAATCAGTCTTCAAACTTTTCATAAATCCCAAATTAAATCAGAAGAATGGGCAATTAAATTCAAATCTCCTTAATTAATTAAATACTAATTATTATACGTGATGGGGTCGTTACAGTCTCTCCCCATTAAAAAGTTTGGTCCTCCAAACTTAAGGCACTTGTACCGAAAACTAATCATGTAGCTTTGTCTCAATAATTCCATAGTTGTTTTGATCTGGCCCCAAACAATTTATTAATCACATTGTTAAATTTTTTATAACAATGCTCTAATTTTAAGTTAGATTACATTTTAGTATGTATAACTATAAAATGAAATATTTTATTTTATCTTATCATATTATTATTATTATTTATAATTTATTTATTTATTTTTATTAATTAAACAATTAAGGTGTGACATTATCAAACTTTACTCTCTCTTTTTTATCAATAAAAAGAGATCTTTATCAATAAAAATTTAATATAGTGAGCAAACACTAAAACCAACATTAACAAAAGGCAAGTCCAACATCCCCTTTCATGCCATCACCAACTAATCTACCATATTTTTTTTGATAACTCAGGTATCCCCAACCCTCCGATTTTTAGGGAAGCCAAGACTAAACTAATCTACCATATATTTGCTTTCGTTTCAAGTGATTACATGTCACAAAGGAAATAAAAAAAGAGCACAACTTAATTGCAAAAGTATGATAAACAAAATTTATATAGACACCCACAATCAAATAATTACATACAAAAATTTAAAAATCCAAAAAAATGGAAATAATTGAAACCCAGTATGCGGCCTACATGCAAAGCAACAAATTGAAAATTTTGGGGAAAGCAATGAATTGAAACTTTTAGAAATCAAAACAAAAGCAATGAATTTCCTTGAGAAAAAATGAATTATTTAATTATAAGTGTAAATTTGTAAAATATCAAACTCCGTTAACGGCATTTGGGTGGATGAGCAGTTTTATTTCAAAGATCTCAAGGGAAATCCTTAAAATAATAATAATAATAATAATAAATTTAAAAAAAAAAAAAAGAAAAAGAAAAAAGAGAACTTAAGGGAAAGTCAATAAAATTTACCGTCCTTTTTTTTTTTTCTCTTTTGATTTGCAAAAAACATAAATTTATTAGAAAAAAGAAAGAGCTGCAGTACAATAGAGAGAAAGAATCAATCAATTAGTCAAACAAACCTAAAAATTACAGTCTCAACAGCAAATCAAATCTCAAGCCACTTCAAATTGCATTCATAACCTCTATTGTGTAGGAAACTATTTTTCGAAAAAAATAATTTAATGCAAATAAATAACAAAATAAAATAAAAAGAAATTTTGTAAATTTAATACAGATTGTGACCGAAGTTAGTGTTTGAACACTATATTTTTAAGACAAATTTCGCCCTCGCCTTTGGTGCTTGCGATTAATGGACATCCTACTTTCAGGATACAACGATCACCCCACACAAAAATTGCACAACTTTCTGTGTGTACAGTGAACCAATTTGTGTTTTGCACTCTTTCTTATATACTCAACTAGACATAATATATGGATCCTAAAACAAACCTTAACTTATGCATGAATGCCATAGGATAGGATGGTATTTAAAGAAGTACTCATGATCTTTAGAATGGTCATGTCTCTTGTGTTCATACCATTTCATATGAATAGACACCGTGAAGGGTTACACTCTGTCATTCAAATGGAGTTCAATTCCATTCACTCTCCCACATGAATGAAATTGATGACATAATGCAAATGAAATGCAAACACTGATAAAGAGAGTACAAAATGGAAATATCTTGCATCAGGATAGGTAATTTTTGGCCTTGAATCTTCCTTAGTGAAAGACTATCGGACTTACTAGCTAATCAGTGAATGTGATGCCTTAAACTGTTCAGCCATTTATGTAAGTCAAGACAATAGAATTTACACAAAACATCTCCAAACACAGCTTAGTTCTTTCTGTTGTGCCCGTTTTGGCCTTGAGCAATTCCTAGTTTTCATGAGTGCTTTAGAGAATTCAGTCTTATCAATTCTTATAGAAGTGGCCTCTTCACACTCATATGGATAATTCTTATTTCGAATCTCTTAAATACTTCTCTTGAAAGATACCACTCTAAGTTTTTCAAGATATAAGTAATCATTAAGAGTATAGCTTATCTTAAGTTCCCCGCATATAACACATATTACAGATATCACTCTCATCATATGAATGGATAGGAGATAGACTCTCTTAATGATTTCTGGTGAGTCATCCATAATTCGGTTGTCCCTTTGAATCTAGATCTTGGGATCTCCAGTCAGTTAGGTTGGGGCCATTATGGTAACTCAAAATTAATAGGCTTTAATCACATTCCATTTAATGAACTTTCTCTCATTTGCTCTCTAGCCAAATTTTTTGTTTAGCGGCCGCTATTTTCTATTTGACTTTCTTCTTTATATGTCATTGAGTAATTAGTGGATTCACTATTGTCCTTAGACAATATTCACTATTGAATTGCTATGCCAACAAGAAATCCTTGTCTAAAGCAGAGACCATCATGCAGAAGATGAGGGAGTTTGGGATTTTGAAAAAATTACCATCTTATAACGTTATGCTGAATCTCTATTCAAAGATGGGATAGCAAGAAAAGTTTGATTCTCTCATCAAAGAGATGGAAGAGAAGGGCATCAGTTGTGAGAGATCCACAGTATACATCCGGTTGAATGCATATGCAGCTGTGTCCAACATAAAGGGAATGGAAAGGCTTCTTACACAGATGGAAGGTGATCCTCGATTCACCATGGATTGGAATGCTTATATTATTGTAGCAAATGGCTACTTGAAAGCTGGACTTTTCGAAAAAAGTTTGGAAATGCTAAAGAAATTGGAGCAACATATACATGGTAAAAGAAGAGTAACCAGATGGCAAAGGCAGTGGAGATAATGAAGAAGGCAATCATGGCTGATCAACGTGGATGGAAACTTAATTATGTTACTTTAACAGCATGTGGAGTATACTTGAAAGAGACTGGAGATATGGAAGTAGCAGAGGAGTTCACGAGGTTGCTTGGCAAACATGGGCATTTCGCAGAGATGCCTAAAATGAATATTACATCTGAAAACAAATGTCTTACGATATTAAGTCTTTGAATAAATCGAGACTTACCGTTACTCTATGTCACTCATATTTGTTAAATTCAAATAATAGAGATAGAGATGTTTCATATAGGAGTTAATAAAATTATTTTTACTTCTACTCCAACTTTATCCTATAGAAAGAATTGAGATTTTTTGTGAATCTACTATCGGAATCATTACTTTGGTAAAATCCTTCATGTACCCCTCCATTTTAAGTATTTTAAAAAAATAATAATTCCCTATTTAATGCACCTCCACAATTTTGACATAAATCAAAAGATAACATCCATCATTTGTTGACTATGGCATGCTTGACTAACAAAATTCTAAATCAAATTTATGAAATGAAAAACCAATAATAATTAGAATTAATGCTTAAACAAAATCATATATCCTCTTAAAGATTTTGCCCAACAACCAAACAATTCAAAACCTCATTTGATTGTATAATTTCTTATAATGCAATCAAGAAAAATATTTATACCTCCAAATTAAGATTCAAACTCTTAATATGAATCATGATTAGCAGACAAATCTGCTTCTCTCCCCCATATTTGTGATGATGTATAAATTAGCATAAAAACATGACTCATTGTTAGACAAGTGTCACTGTCACAAATAATAACTTATATTTGATAGAATCATCATTTATTCATTCAAAAAAATATATATTTGTGGAAAAAGATAATTAAATTATCTAACCATGAATGAAACTCTACAAACAACTTCTGATCCAAAATGATAGAATTGAACCAGAATATAAAATATAAACAGTATAGCCAATATTCAAGCCCCAATTAAAATATAATTTAAATTGAGAGTTTAGAAACAAAGATTTAAAAACTAATTTTCTAAATGAAGTCTGATTAAACCAAAGAGAAATGCTATGTACCCCAAATATTTTACCAAATCTCTCAAATGGGTTGGGACTCACACAAATCTACATATATGTGGGTCTCACACCTATGTGAGAGGTCTGGTAGAATATTTAATAGAATATTTGAGATCTCTAGCATAATTCTAAACCAAAATTGAATTTTGTATTAAAATCCAGAAAGATTTGACATTAAATATGACCCAAAACAATCCTCCAACAAAGAACATATATATAAAGGATTAGAATGCACACTACGAAAATACAGGCCGAAAACTAAAAGCCATCAATGTTGTTAGATATGAATAACATAAAAGTCTCATAAATATAACACTACCCAATGGGGAAAAAAAATGTCATGTCCACGAATGTTACACTACATGTCAAATACATAACTAGTGTAACAACATATATTAGTTCTACTATTTATACACACGTTTAAGGACCCAACTTTAACTTCCAAACAGTTTGGGTAGTAACCATTATTAAATGAAACATCACCTTTGTATGGAACACCATCATGCTGATTGGTTTCTCCCTTTCCAATGACATATTCAATGGCGTCAGCACATCACTGGCCAAACGGTGCATCACTCTCATTAAGTACATTGTCCCGCATGAAATTAATTTCGGATCCTTCCAAAAAAGGTGGGTATGCTCCTATCCGTGAAGAAATCGAATCGATTAAAATTAACCGACAAAGAACTTCACCCTTCTGATTCTGATGTGAATCTGAATTATTCAAGTTACTTCATTGTGGATTATATCACTCTTAACAATCCACACTACAGATTTGGCCAAAGACAAAGCCACACACATATATATGTATATAAATTCTCGACAAGAAGCAACAATCAAGATCATACAAAAGATTCAGATTTTTCAAATAAGAAAAGTTTGTTTGAGTCCATCTGTTCACTCTTTAGTTGAAGATAATGCCTTCTTCCCATTTTCCTGCGTCTCTGCATAGAGAAAAAATATATTATCAAAATCCAACACACTCTCTCACATAGAGATGGATCCACGATTATAACACTAGGTAATTGAAAAAATTGTTGAAAATTTTAAAATGCAATACTAATATATATATATATATATAAATCAATAATATTATCTTCAACTAAACATCATTTATCAACATAGTTTGACTATAAAATTATGATCATACAGTTGAGTATATTCTATTGATTGTATTAACTACAAATAAATAAATAAATAACTCTTGCGATATATGAAAAAAATATATATGACACAACTCGCATATTAAATAAAAGAGTATACCCCAAAGTAAACATAAATAAGAATGGGGAGACTAATATTTGATAAAAACTTGTTTAAAAAATTAGTTTAAAATTTAGTCATTATAGTTAATTTGGGGCATGCAAGCCCTAAAGTTTTGGGCATGCGAACCTCTATAATTTTGGTAATGTGAAATGTTATGATTTTAAAATTTTCTTACTAATTATTAGTATAATATGAGGATTTTTTTTCAAATTTTTGGAAGTGAGGTCACTGCCCTCTGGATCAATCCTTGCTTTCACGTAGTATATGTTATGCTAAATATGATATATAAAAAAGCTAACAAACAAATTGTTGGACAATCTTGTGCACTTGTGTGTGAAATCAATGATAAACTAAAAACAATTCAGAAATTAAACTGAAAATAATAACTTACGAACAAAATGTAAAAATTCTGGAAATCCACAAAGAGTAGTAAGTGATTGAGGCTTGTGTTTGCCACAATGTTCTTAAGACTTAATTCGCCCCTCACTCCAGGGCTCACAAGTTGAATGGACGTCCATATCTTAAGATACAATGATCAAGAACCTAGTAGAAGTAACACTTCAATCTGCGAGTTTGGTGAACCAACAAAGTGTACTCTCTTTGACAGAAAGTAGAGCGTAGAATGGAGAGAAGACAAATTAATTTGAAGCAGAATGAATGCAATGGTGTTGTTATATAAGCAAATTCATGTTTTTTCGAAAGGCCATGATGACTATTCAGATTGAAAAGGCCTGTTCCATGGAAGAGGTGCAACAGAACAACCACGTCTGTATCAGGAAGAAATTCTCAAGAGGATGCCAGGAGGATGGAAGCCGGTGTTTAGGAGAAGAACAGGAAGAGCTGGAGCATCACCAAACCTCTATACAGTGTTTGTTGACGACATATCTGATTCAATGAGTCCTAAAGGACTTTTTACTATGTTTACTAATTTTGGGATAGTAAAGGATGTCTTCATACCAAACAAGAGGAGGAAAGCAACACAGTCCAGGTTTGGTTTTGTTCAATATGACTGTCCTATAGCTGCTGCTGGGGTTGCTGTGAAAAAAGCTAATGGAGTGTGGTGCGAAGACAAGATATTGAAGGTTAAAAAGGCAGATTACAAAAAGGAGCAGGCTGGCAAGGAAAAGATTCAACCAAAAGAGGGGCCAATCAAGCAACAAACAAAAGGTGTAGGAAGTTTTGGACCTAATGGAAACACAAAAAGAGGCACATATGCTGAGGTGGTAGAAGGGCCAAGTGTTAGAGGTGGAAGTGAAGTGAGAGTAAAGGCAGAGGAGTACGGAAATGGTTGGTTATATTATAGTGCAATAGCCAAGATGCGAGTGAAATGCAGTGTTGCAGAATTAAAAAAGGAATTTCAGAACAGAGGTTTGGTGGATGTGAAAATAAGAGAACGTGGAGGGAGAATTGTTTACATGACTTTCAGGTCAAGGGAGGATATGAAGACTAAGATGATAGAGATGGGAGAATGGATTCATGACTGGTGTGAGTTGTGTGTTAGTTGGAAAAAAGAGTTGAGAGTGGAAAATGAAAGATTATTATGGCTGAACTGCTATGGTGTACCTCCCAATTTGTGGAACAGCCAAAACTTCCAGAAAATAGGATAAGTGTGGGGGGAAATTGTGGAGATTGATGAAGACACCTTAAACATGGATTCTCTGAAATGTGGAAGAGTTAGAATCTGCTCTCCTCAGTTAGAGCGAGTGGATACGAAAATTATTCTAGAAAATAAAGGTAGTGTGTACCCTATTCGTGTGGTCGAAGATTGCAGCCGTGGTAATGGAGCATATATCAATTACTGTAACCCCAATGAC
>JAPPVO010006750.1:0-30983 GCA_030407325.1 Camellia japonica | reverse complement strand
AGCCATACCAAAGCTAAGCAAGCCTTCTCCAGCGGTGTATAGCGGGTCTCGTATTTCTAGCATCTTCTTGCTCAGATAGTAATGGCTTTCTCCACCTTGTCCTCTGATTCTTGTGCTAGCATACAGCCCATTGTAGTCTCAGTCACTGAAAGATACAATATCAACGGTTTCCCCGTTCTGGTGGTGACAACACGGGTGGGTTCTGCAAGTACTCTTGATTGTTCGAAAGCAGCTTGGCATCGGCCGTCCCATTAGAATTTTTGCCTTTCTTCAAGAGAGACCAAAAAGTGGTTCACAAGTTAAGGTTTAATTTGAGATAAACCGTCTTATGAATTGCACTTTACCCAAAAAGCCTCGCACCTCCTTTTCAGTCCTGGTGGGGGGCATTTCTAAGATGGCCTTGATTTTGGAAGGGTGACTTCGATACCTCTCTGTGTAATCAGAAACCCCAGCATTTTCCCGCTGTAACACCGAACGTACATTTTTGAGGATTCAGTCGCAACCGAAATCTCTGATCCTTTGGAAGAACTTTTGCAAGGCGGTGTAGTGGCCCTCTCTTTCTTTGGACTTGACAATCATGTCGTCCACATACACCTCAACCTCTTTGTGGATCATGTCGTGCAATATTGTGGTCGCGGCCCGTTGATAAGTAACTCCAGCGTTCTTCAACCCAAACGACATTACTCTGTAGCAGTATGTCCCCCACAGGGTGGTGAACGCAGTCTTTTCCCAGTCTTCTGGTGCCATCACTATCTGATTGTAGCCTGAGAAGCCATCCATGAATGAGAGCAAAGCATGCCCTGCTGTGAAATCCACCAACTCATCAATATGCGGCAAGGGAAAGTCGTCCTTCGGACTAGCTCTGTTCAAATCCCTGAATCCCCAACATACCCGGATCCTTGCCATCTTTCTTTGGCATTGGAACAATGTTGGCCAACCAAGTCGGGTATTCGGATATCCAGCAGAAGCCTGCGTCGATCTGTTTGGTGACCTCTTCCTTAATCTTGAGAGCCAGTCCGGCGATCCTCCTGAGTTTCTGCTTGACGGGTCGGGCCTCGGGGTCAAGGGGATCCGGTGCTGTACAATCTCAGGATTCGATCCCAGGCATGTCTTCGTAGGACCACGCGAAAACATCTTTGAAATCTTTTAATAAAGCGACTAAGCGCTCGCGTTCCTCCGAAGACAACGTGGACCCGATCTGGACCAGCCGCAGGTCTCCTCAGTACCAATATTCACGGTAGTGATTTCATCCATTAAGGGTTTAACAAATCTTTCATGCTCTTGCTTAATTAAACGTTGCAAAACTGGAGGAACTTCGTCCTCGTCGCTTTTATCAAAGTTTTGAAAGTCTGAATTAATGCAATAAATCAAGGGCACAGAAAAGTACTCAGAAACCACAGTTACTTGATTCTCATTAGGCACATCCAAATCATCCGATTCATTTACAACAGACTCAAATGAAAAAGAAAAAGACGACCTAGATAGGACTGTGGTATCCAGGTTATCATCCCCAGGAGTACCAGACTCAGACTCAGTCGAGCTGGAACCTGATTCCGACTCACAAGACTCGGTGGAATCAGATTCCGGCTCACTACCTGATCCGGTGCTGCTGGACAAAAATCCCTCCTCGTATTGCCAAGTGAGAGAGGGTGCGATAGATGCATCCAAAATAGTTGCTGGCAGGCTCGCAGCCGTTTCATCCCCAATCATGGAAACCGAGAAGTTATCCCCCAAGCACTTATGGTCGATCGGAGGATCTGAAAGTAGACATGCCAATGCTACCCCCATTTTAATTTCAACGCCCTCGGAGTCCACTGCCTTACACTTCTCAACCTCAGCTGATGGGTCTGTCTGCTCTTCGGCAACGTCATCCCCGGATAGTTGTAGGTCGAAGAAGATCTCGAAACCTGGCACGCGCTTCTTCTCCGCGTTTAGCCACGGCTCTGGGAAGCCGCAAAATGGAAAGTCCTCTCCCTCTCGGACGAAGCGTCCGTTTAGGGTACCCTGAATGGGCCTATGCATCCGCTCAAATGGCTTCCCAGCCTGCTTTGCTCTGGCTCTTCCAGCCATTTCTTTTCCTTTCCTCAACCAATCCTCTTTGGTGGGCTGATAACCCAATCCAAAGGTATGAGGGTTGTGTGGCACTTCGGCCAATGCTGCGACGCCCTTCCGGCCGCTCCTTCCTAATCCCATCCCGGGGATGTGTTGTAGCTTGTTCATGAGGTAGACGGATTGAGCATTGACGTACATTCCCTCATTCACAGCCATGATATTCTGCACCACCCGGGCCTCAGTCAAAGTGAACCCTGATAAGAACACATCCTCTGTGCCATGCTCGATTTCCAAGACTGGTGTGGACACTTCTGGCGGCAGACGGATTGATGAATTCCCGAAGACAATAGACCCCCCTTCCGTGGAGGGTACTTCAACATCTGATGTAAAGTGGAAGAGATTGCCTTAACTTGGTGCAACCACGGCCGCCCCAAGAGTAGATTGAAGGTTGCGGGAACGTCGAAGACATGGAATTCGATGTTGTGTTGTCTTGGACCAACCTGGGTCTGAACTTTGACAGTCCCCATCACTTCTCTGCTAGTATTATCATATGCTCTGATCACTTGAGTAGTGGCACAAAGTCCGCGGGCTTCAACCCGATTGCATACGCTGTTCTGGCTGGGCAGACGTTGATGGCGGATCCGGTATCAACAAGTACCACCGGTATCCACTTTATCTCTACATTCCACAGAAATGTAAAGGGGTTTGTTATGATTTGCACCCTCAGGTGCAGTTCGTTGTCTGAAAAGGTTAACGTCGCGGGAAACCTCCTCCTGGAAAGACCAGCCCAACCAGCTGCTCTGGTGTAGTATCTATAGAGAGTTTGGCCTTGTCCATAGCAGATAGGATAGCCTGTCTGTGCACCCGTGATGCCATAAGCAGTCCCCAAATGGAGATGTCTGCTTGTATCTTCTTTAATTGCTTGAGCACAGCTTCTTCTTCAATCTGCTTCTCCCTCTGTTTCTCAGTTTCCTTGTCTTTCTTAGATGCCTCAGGTTGGTCTAGGTGCGGGGGCTTGAAGTACCGCTCGCTTCTTGTCATGTGATCCACCTCATCGAGGTACCAGGTGTCATCTGGTTGATTATTTCCCCAATCATCGTCTGTGTGGGCAAGACATAAATCATCTTCTTCCCACCACATCCCGTTAGCGTTCAATAGGTGCCTGTCTGGCTCTGGCATGTTCGTACTCCCAGTACTTTCAGCCCATATGCTCACAGCATCTCTTGCTCTCGTGCCCACAACACTTTCAATCCTTTCATGGGTTTTGGCTTTCCGGACTCTCTCAGAATCCCAATTCTTCTCTTGTTCCGCCTGCGTTAGCTCGGTTTGTTGTTTGGTTTTCCCTGCATTCACAATGTCTTGGTTCCGAGCGAAATTCTTTGTACCGGCGCTCTCCGGCAATGTACTTTGACTCTCGGCCCTTCCGGCCACAACTGATACCTTCACTCCTGCCGGGTTTTGTTGGAACTCCACAACATCCGGTTGATCATCCAGCCACCCGGTAGCCTCTGCCGATTCCTCGTACTCAAACCAGTTGACTGCTGTGTCCCCTGATTCTTGGTCGTTGAAAAACTGTAGGTTGGCAAAGCCTTCTTCTACGGCTGTCAGATCATCTGTCCCCTGCTCAAATCTGTCCTCCCGGATCACACACAGTTCTGCTCTTTCTGGCAATTCTATACTCGGCTCAGACAGGCCCATTGACAAGATGTACTCACTCGGATCGTAGGTTTCTCCCGTAAAATTCCCAGACTGCTCAAATCCCAACTCAACAGTTCCATTCCCCTCTGCGACTTCCTCTGCACCATCTTCAACGGTCGCCACCATCGGCTCAGGTTGGGTTGTTGAGATGTCCAACATGCACAAAGAGTCGGTGCAGTCGGGAAGGAACACCTCTGGCTTAGGTAGGTGGGATGGGGTGATGTAGATGCTAGGATCGTAAGACACGACCCCAGTCTGGATGAAGTTGATTCTGTTAGGAGGAGGGGCTTGGTTATGTGGTGGGAGAGGATTTGTTGTGACGTTGGGTTTGTCGGGAGGCGCAATCACCTACTTGTCAATAAGATCCTGGATCTCATGACGCAATCTAAAACAACGGTCGGTGTCATGACCGTGCTGTTGGTGATACGTGCAGTATTTTGCTGGGTCATGAGAGGGAGGGAGTGGATTTGGTAGTGGCCTCGGCTCTAGGGGCGTCAAATGCTTCTTCCTGATTAATACCCCTAGAGCTTTGGACAAGGGCATAACAGGGGTGTGAAGGTTCTTTGGCCTCTAGGTTGGTATTTGGTGGTCTGCGTATTACTTCCAGATGCACGGAGAAGGGTGTGGCTGCCATAGGTCTTGGGGGAGGGGGGGAATGGTGGCGACCATGTTCACCTCCGAAGTTCTCGGTTCGCAGCACTGTTTGTGCCCGCGTTTGTTGTTGCGGTTAAAAGTCCTCCTTGGTTGCTCCCTATCCTAGTCAATCAGACCCTGTTTCATTGCATCTTCGATCTGTACCCCCATCTCGTGCAGATCTAAAAAAGTGGGGAAGGGGAGTACAATCATCTTCTGCATCAGTTTCGGTTGGAGATTGCGCACAATCATCCTGATCTGGTCCTTATCAGTGGGCCTTAAAGTCATCATCGATGCCTTCGCCCTCCATCGAGTCACGAAATCCGAGAAAGTCTCTTTGGGCTCCTGCCTTGTTGTTTCGAGATCACGAGTTGTAATCTCGATCTGGGTATTATACGAGTATTGTGCAACAAAGGCCTCGACCATTTCATCCCAACTTCTTTTGACCTCATCCTCCAACTTCGCATACCAGATAGCGGCCACACCCGACAGGGTTCGGCCGAATAGCGAAAGCTTTTGTGGTCTGGTTAGGCCCATTGGCCACAGTATATCTGAGAATAACCGGAGGTGGACCATGGGATCCCCGGATCCATCGAAGCGGTCAATCTGCGGCATCTTGAATCTATCTGGTAAGGTGACAGCCACATCGGTATATCCGTCCTCGATATCCGGAATAGCCTTTACTCCCTGAGATTTCTTGAATAGCTTCTCGAGCTTACTCAATTTCAGTGTTGTATGGTCTATTTCGAACTTGAAGGAGAGTCCGGGTGGTTGGCAGGTGTATAGGTCTTGGACAGTTGAGGTGGAGGAAGTGGGGGCGGAGCTGGCCCCGTTGGAAGGTCTGTGTCCTCCTGGATGTTCTGGACATTTGGCACAGTGTTCTGGGTGTTTGGCAGAGCATTCTGGACAGTAGGTGCCTGCTCGGGTAACGGGGCCCCTGGTGGGGGAGGAACTTGATGTGAGGCAGATGCTGCATTTTGCTGCTGGAGTCTAGTGATGAGCTCAGCCTGCTGGGCCATGATTGTGGCCTGCTGTTTAGAGAAACTCCGCCTGGCGGACAGCGTCCTCCTGCATTTGTCTCATGCTCTCCTGCATTTGGCGCATCATTTCTTCTATCCCGGCCATATTCTGTGGTCTTCCTGACTGACTGGTATGTGTATTTCTATGGCAGATACTGAGACCTCAACCCGACTGTTTGCTGCTAGGGTAGACCACTGCTCTGGTAACCTTTGCTCAGACACATTGCGCTTTCTTGGCCTTCTTCTGACAACTGGGGGTAGAGAATGGAACACTGGCTGTCCGTCAACCAGATCCTCAGATCGATTGAGCCGACGACCTCTTGTCCAAAGTGCTTGGGGAATATCTACTGGGTCGGAAGCAATTGTGCTAAAACTGTCCTAGCAAAAAGATAAATAAAGCAATAAGGAAATAAATAACCAGACAAACAAACAGCATAACAGCTTAAAATAAATACACAACACACGGCTGGGCATAACAACACACGGTCGATAAGCTGAATATACACTGTCCTCAAACACTGATCATTATCCCCGAATCACTGTCCCCAAAAACTGAATCTGATACCCGCAGATAAGTGATTCTCAAATTCTGACTGATGCCCGCAGGCCTGATGCTCAAACTCATAAACTGATACATGCATTCCTGTAGAGACGCACTCTAAAAGCACATAACAGATAAGTGAGAGCCAAAACACCCCTATGTTGGGGAAGGGTTCCCTGTCCTATTTTGTCAGGAGCTAGGGTTTCACTACGCACACAGCGGTTTCAAACAACCTATATCAGGTAGGCAACCTATCCTAGTTTGGAATGGTCACTACGGATTTCGATATGCACTAGGTCAAATGGTCAAAAAAGGGTGCCCCGGTAAAACCGGGGTTTGTGTTCCCATACTGGCAGAGCCCACAACCGGTCAGCCTTATGGTCATGCCTTGACAAGACAAGCCTCCGGCAAACCGTTCAGGAATAGCTGATGGCAAACACGGTCTCCTAGGCGCACCAATGCAAATGCAATGCAAAGAAACACACAGTGTAGTCAAAACCAGATATCATGGGTTTGAGTCAAGTTCTCTAAATCCCCAGCAGAGTCGCCAGAAACTGTAACAAGCCCGCGGGGGAACTCGCTACAGTTCAGACTCGATTTTTGTCACGGTTCTTAATCTGAACCAAAGAGTCCAAATCTGGCAAATCATTTTGAGAAAACAGATTTTTTTGAAAGAAATGCCAAACATGGACTGCTTTACCAGATACAGAGTCGCCACCTAAATATTTTATTTTGGGAAATTTAGGAAACCCTGACTCGTTGCCTAAGGCCACGTGTCCGTCATCACCAAAGTTGCCTCGGCTCGGGAACTTGGGTACGATTGGGAAGGTCACTTCGTGAGCACCCCCGCTCGCCCGATCATAGATCGGCCTCTACTAACCATGATATCTAGTTTTGAAAACGTTATGCATTCTTATTCCGGTTATTAGCCTAGATTTACTATGTGATGCGCACAGCATACAAGTATAGACCGGGTCGCCTGAATTGGAACAAAACATTTCATGTTTGTTTTTGAAAGATGGTTTGCTACTCGCAAGTAGGCTTAAATGCAGATTTTGCCACCCTCAGGTGGGCTTAGAAAAGATGGTTTTGCCACTATCTAGTGGGCTTAAAACTCACAATCGATGATTTGTCCCAATCCAAATAACCCAACCTTCACCCACAGGCATTCAGGCAGATATATCACATAAGCACATAACCTCATGGTAAGCATGCTATTCATGGCAGTCACTCACACGCGTGCAAGGATGCTAAAGCATAAAACTTACCGAGTACTCCAAGCCAAAACAGAAGCTAATTAGAAATTCATGCATGATCCTAATTATACAGAAATGCCTAATGCAACACATGCAAAATGCAACTAAGATAGCAGGCTCGGCTATTCTAAACATGGCATATGGAATGCTACAACTAACAAGTATTCAATTGGAATTGAAATACAATGCAGTTAGTATGGTGTGCCGAGCCCGGTGCATGCAAAACAGATGAATGAATGCAAACATGCTATCATACTGTATGCTAATTGAAACATGCCCTAATCTAACCATCATAAGCTGGTAAATAAAAGGGAGAAAGACGTGGGGTTGGAAGACATACATCACACACACGCACACTTATTACAATTATGCCTCGCTCGGAGGGTCCGAAAGAATAATATACAGTCCAAATAAATACAGTCCGAATAAATACAAAGTCCTAATTAATTTAAAAATTAATCTAGGAAAGCATTAAACTAGCATGCAAGCTAGGGACTGTCTCGACTCTATTCCGGATGATGGATGATGCATGTTTGAGCTACTTTGTGCGGAAATCCACTGCGATGCCCCAATTAGCCTCTGTTTACCATTTTTCTTGGAAAGTGTGTCAAGCTCCGGAAGGCTGCTGATTCTTGATTTGCTGCAACAGAGAGCATGAAAGGGGCATGGCAATGTATTTTCACATATGTATGCTGACTACTCTTCAGGGAGCGTAGTCCTCGATCCTCGTGCCATCAATCACGCATATCGATGCATGATGGCCGAGGAGTCGAATTGCACGACTCAATATGGAATGAATGCACAGATAAACACAACAAGACCGAGACTCCATCATGGATAATCCGGAGTGTCGGCGACTAGGGAATTGAGACACGTTCCGTCACTCGGAGTACGAAACGTACCTTGTTTCCCATGCTCGGGCTAACTCTTATCCCAAACATAATGCAATATGCATGATATGCATGAATGCAACTAAGATACAACCTAACATGCACAATACTATGAAATGGCATGCACGATGCACGAGGTAACATGGCATACACAATGCGCTAGCATACAACCTAGCATACACAATGCTATGAAACGAAATGGAATACGCAATGCATAATGGACTTACACCAACACAAGTGGACCTCAGCCACACTCACATAAGAGGCCATAAGATGAAAATGAGACACTCGAGATGCGTGCACACGTGCACGCAAACCGAGGACCGAACCTAAGGCACGAATGCCACTCTACCAAGGCATGGTAAGGCATGGAACATGGCATACAAACATGCAAATTTCAGCGCTAAAACATGATGCTAAACAGCCCCGAAACATGGCAATATGGCACACGATGCATGAGATGAACCCCGAAACACGAAATTAGGTACATGGAATGACCTATGGCTATGCAAAGCATGCGTTATTTGAACATGAAGTGTGAAGAAAGAATCAAGAAAGTCCCAAAACAAGCATATTTACAGTTTTAAGCAAGGCCAAACAGTGAACACAAATAGGACTAAGCTAGCATGCAAAAATGGCCCCGTAAGAGAGATAATGAAGCAAGTAGCAGGTGCTGGCCCTAAATGGCCAAGATCCCTTCAACAAAGTTGAAGAGGGGCTAAAAATGAAGCACTTTACAGTTTAAAACAATCCATGAAAACAAACACAAGTATGGCTAAACTGTTATGCAAGAAATGGGCCAAAAGGGAGACAAAGAAGCAAGTGATGATTGCTGGCCTCAAACAGAGGAGGGCCCTTCAACAAAGTTGAAGAGGGGCCCAAAACATGGTATTTTAAAGTTAGTGACCAAACCCAAAACAGTGCACATGCAAGCTTAAAATACTATGCAAAATAAGGCCTAAAAAGAGGTTTAAACACAAAGAGCAAAAAGGGAGCTTCAAACAGCAAAAGTCCCTTGATCAAACATGAAGAGGGCGTCAAAATAAGGCTATTTACAGTTTGGACCAGAGCCCAAAAATACAAGCACAAGGGGCTAACAAAACATTAAAAAATAAGGCCAAAAGAGAGATAAAGAGGCAAGTGACAGATGGAAGCCTCAAACAATGAAGAGCCCTTCAACAATGTTTAATAATGGCTCAAAAAAAGCCACTTTTCAGTTTATAACCAAGCTCAAAACAGTTCACAAATAGGCCTAAAATACTATGCAAGAAAGGAGCATACAAGAGAGGTAAAAGCAAGTGGTAGCTAGAGACCTTAAACATGGAAGGACCCTCAATAAAACATGAAAAAGACCTCAAAACATGACTATTTTCAGTTAGGGTCGGAGCCCAAAAATGTAAGCAAGTATGGCTTAGATATAGAACAAAATAAAGCACAAAAGAGGGAGAATATGGACTCACCCTTGTAGACCAATGAACCAGCAACTCTTGGCTTGAGAAGTAGTGCTCCTAGCCTCTGGAAAGAGCCTCCAAGCTGCTGGAATGGAGTGTGGATTGGTTGGCTTGGAGATGGAGTAGAATGGTGTAGGATTTTAGAGGTTTTGAGGGTTGGAATGTAGAGAGAGGAGATACAATGTAGGAGACTTAAACCAAACTTTCTAACCCTTCAAAAGGGAGCTGGAGGGCCTGGTTATATAGGCACAAGAGTGGGGGGAAAAGGGGGAAATGAAATTCAAGTTTCCCCCCAAAAAGTTGGCCCCCCAGATACAAAATCTGGGGGGAAAATGAGGGTATATTTGTAATGTACCAACAGTGAGGAGCAAGGCCGGCCGGTTAGAAAGGTTGCAGGTGGCCGGCCGGCCCTCCCCATGGCCGGCCAGCCAAGGTCAAAAGGGTCAGGTAAGATTAGTGGCCGGCCACCACAGATTGATGGCCTCCCATGTGTGCACAACACAACCATGTGGTCAAAACTGGAGAAGGTGAACCAGGAGAGAGAAAAGCCCATTTTTTGGAGGGGTTCAAAAGGGTCAAACACAATTACTGGCTGGCCATATGATATTGGTGGCCTCCCAGGTGTCTACAACACAAATATGTGGTTTAGGGCTAGAAAAGTGGTCCAAGGGCGGTCAACATTGGCTTTCTAGTGAGAAAAACGGGCGACGGAGGGCGATGAAGAAATAAAACTGGTTGTCAGAACAATTATTGGCCTCCCACCCTTCTACGACCTTCCTAACAATGAAACAGAGGTCCCTGCCAAAAATGAACTCAAACCGATGCAAAATGAAGGTTTGGGGGCTAAAAAGCGCGGCCCGGGGCCCCGAAAACTGACTGTTAGGCATCGGAAGTGGTGTTCAACCACGAAGTCGGTCTCTCGGACCACAGTGTCCCTCAAAAGGGAGGAAATAAGGTATGTGCCAAAAACTGGAGCAAACGGAGGTGGTTAAGCGGTCCCGAACCGAGGCACACGGCCAACGGCTCCGAAAAAATCGAAAACCGGGCTCCAAACGGGCAAAATGGCCTACGACCACGAAACGTAGCCTACGGCCACTGAGAGATGATCTACGAGACCTCTCCCTCCCTTCGGGAAGAGAAAACAGAGAAAACAGAGCCTGGTTCGCAAACCGAGGCAAAGCATGAAAGAGTTCGGAAGTCCGGAGGCAAGGCTCGCGGCCGAGACTCTGAAACCTCTAAACGAGCACGATATGCAACATCACCAAGTACTCAATCGGTGACGTCTGAGTCTTAAGGTCGGTCAAAAATAGGGTGTCTACACATCCTAATAAAGGTAACGAAGACATTAGCACATTCACAAATGTGCCGAAGCTATTTCACTCACGTCCTAATGCAATGGACAACAGTAATTCACTCCATGTAAGCACATAATCATATAAGCACTTACGAATTTCATTTCCGGATAATGACAGTCCCGTGGCGTTGCTAGAGTTCCGGTTAGAAACAGCATTGATCAAGTGCTTTTCTAACAGGACTCTCAGAAAAACCCAAGGATCCAATCAACATCTTAGAAATTAAATCCTATACCCATATAGTCACATAAGCATGTTATCACATACGTACATAGTATTACATCTAAGTCTCTAACAAGCGAGACAAACCCACTGTGGTACTAACCACTCCCCACGTACCCAAGGTATTCAAACCCGGTAGGCTCTGATACCAAGTTGTAACGCCCTAAAAAAAAAATGCATATAAACCCACATTCTTGACATGCATAGACATAAGAGAAATAAGCATAATTCCATTCATCAGAGTATTCATTACAAAAGTATTACATGTTGACAACAAAAGTAAATGCCCTACGGGCTTACAACTTTCCAAACTAACACTTGGTTACAACAAAAGAAGAGTTCTAACTCTTTATACAAATTGAGCCCTTGGCTTTGATTTACATGTAACACCAAAATAACAAAACAATCAAAAGAGTCTTCGACTCCCGAAACCTTCCAAGCTATGTCCTTGGAGGTGGCATAACTCTTGAACTTGAAAATGATACCCCATATAGGGTGAGCCAACGCCTAGTAGAGATATGCTAAACATAATATGAGCAATAACTAAAACATTGGCATTTGATAAATGTTTAACTCATATACACAAACATATATCTCATTCCATTTCATTATCCAAACCAATTCATAGATATGGTTCTCTATTCAGCCAGACAGTTTATAATGAGACTGCAATTCATATCAACAATACTTCAACAATTCAATTTCAAATGAGACTACAACTCATATTGTGATCACTTCAATACTTCAATTCATCTACATTATACAAACGCAATAAAGGTTTCGGGACTTTCACTTTGGACACTATGGCCAACTTAATTATCACTGGAGTCCATCCCCTATCTCCTCCAAATCCGGTTTAGGAGTACATCCCCTATCTCCTCCCAAACCGTGGAGTACATCCCCTATCTCCTCCCAAACAACATACATATACAATGTATTTGAACACTTAGCATTTACAATGGTCAAGCAAAGTACATATTCAATGTGTTATTTCATCCGTCATATTCAATGACATACTCAATTGATTAGTTTTAATTCACCTAATCATCATGCAGTATCTACAACAATCACGACTATCCTTCACTGATAGCCCAAAGCGATTATTCCTAAACAGATAATAAATTATCAAAACAAATAAATTATCTACAATTTCAAAGGGTGAGTGATTAATCAATCCAATTCCACCATTAAATCTCATATTTGCCCAATTTCATTATTTCCAACTCAATTTCATATTTTCAACTCAATTTCATATTTCCATAACTTTTCCAAATTAATTATACAAATTAATTTACCACAATAAATTAGGGCTTTTCTCTCCATTTTCTCAACATTGACCCAAGTGCTCAAATGTCATCATTAAACATCAATAAACTCATTTTAAGACCCAAAATACACATGTATGGGTCAAAAGAACAAACCCTTCTTTATACATTTTGAAACCCTAACATCCAAAATTCTGAACTTCAACATTTAATCAAAATGGCCACATATTTATGTCAAAGACCATAGAAATGAGTAGTTATCCCTACCTTGAAATGGAGAGACCCAAAGGTGATGATGAAGAAATTCGAAGGTGCTCCAAACCCAAAGATTTTCGGATTAAAGTGAAGCCCACGCCACCCTCTACCTTTCTTACAAAGAGACTTGGGTGGAAACACTCTAGAAGTAGATGAAATCTTAGAGAGAGAGAGTGTTCTAGAGAGAGGAGCTCTCAAAATAGGGTTTTGGAATGTTAGAGAGAGAGAGAGTGTGGAAAAAGTGATTTAAAATAACACAGTCGCGATCTGATATACGTATAGTCTGCTCGAGTAGAGAGTAATACGCTCGAGCGTAAGACACAAAAACTGGACCCGCTCGAGCGTGAAAATACCCACTCGAGTGCCAAGGCACAACAACAAAACACCACCCGCTCGAGCGCAAAGATACCCGCTCGAACGTAGAATACACTCCTCCAGTACTTTTACAGACTTCAGACACCCGCTCGAGCGTGAAAAACACTTCTGCAGTACTTTTGCAAACGCACAAAATGCTGAAAGGATGCAACTCCCCTCGAGCGCAAAATGACCCGCTCGAGCGGATCACCAAAAATCTGAGCAACAAGATTGGGGACTAAAGCTCGACCAACTTGTTTAAAACACGCCAAGACATTTCTAAACTCAAATTCAAGGAGTTAAAGGACGGAAATGAAACATATACAACACAGACATCCACAGAACCGAGTCCGGAGTACAACAACCAATGGAGAGAGAACCGGAATCGCTATAATTAATTTTTTTCTTCAAAAAACACAGTGAGAAAAAAATCAATTACAATTTTTTTCTTCAAAATACCATCTAATCATCATCAATAATGGGTATTTTGTGTGAACCTAATAAATACAATCTTTTTTTTTCCCCAAAAAACACAATGAGTTAAAAATCAAATCACAAATTAAGTCAATTGTTTTTAAAAAAACACAATGAGTTAAAAAAATCAATTACAAATATTTAGCGTAGAATACACTCCTCTAGTACTTTTACAGACTTCAGACACCCGCTCGAGCTCAAACCCGCTCGAGCGTGAAGAACTCCGCTCGAGCGTGAAAAACACTTCTGCAGTACTTTTGCAGACGCACAAAATGCTAAAAGGATGCAAACTCCCGCTCGAGCGCAAAATGACCCGCTCGAGCGGATCACCAAAAATCTGAGTAACAAGATTGGGGACTAAAGCTCGACCAACCTGTTCAAAACACGCCCAAGACATTTCTAAACTCAAATTCAAGGAGTTAAAGGACGAAAATGAAACATATACAATAACAGACATCCACGGAACCAAGTCCGGAGTACAACAACCAATGGAGAGAGGACCGGGATCGCTATAATTAATTTTTTTCTTCAAAAAACACAGTGAGAAAAAAAATCAATTACAATTTTTTTCTTCAAAATACCATCTAATCATCATCAATAATGGGTATTTTGTGTGAACCTAATAAATACAATCTTTTTTTCCCCAAAAAACACAATGAGTTAAAAATCAAATCACAAATTAAGTCAATTGTTTTTAACAAAACACAATGAGTTAAAAAAATCAATTACAGATATTTTGCTTGAAAATACAATCTAATCATCATCAATAATGAGTACTTTATGTGAACCATTGAACTAACTACAATTGTTAGTTAAAAATACAATGAATTGAAACCCAATCACAAATTAAGTCAATTGGTAGTTAAAAATACAATCACATTTTTGCTCATAATAATAATAATAAAAAAAACACAGCGAGTTAAGTCAATTGATAATTAAAAAGCACAATAATTTATTTTTCAAAAAACACAGTGAGTTAAAAAGATCAATTACAAATATTTTTTTTTCAAAATACAATCTAATCATCATCAATAATGGATACTTTATGTGAACCTAATGAATACAATCCTTTCTCTCCCCCCTCCAAAAAAAAAAAAAAAACACAATGAGTTAAAAATAAAATCACAAATTAAGTTAATTCATAATTAAATAGCACAATTATTTTTATGCTATCTAACTACATTACAAATATTTTTTTTTTCAAAATACAATCTAATCATCATCAATACTGGGTACTTTATGTGAACCTAATGAATACAATCCTTTTTTTTCCCCAAAAAACACAGTGAGTTAAAAATAAAATCACAAATTAAGTCAATTCATAGTTAAAAAGCACAATTATTTTTATGCTATCTAACTACAATCATATTTTTTTCATAATAAAAAAATAATTATAAAGAAGAACCATTAAAACAGTAAATAAAAAGATTAAATCACATTAAAAAAAAGAACCATGGAACAAACTACAATCACATCACATTTTTCCCATAATAAAAAAAATAAATGAAAAAAAAAGAACCATTAAACTAACCACAATACAATCACATTGAAAAAAAGAACCACTGAACAAACTACAATCACATCACATTTTTTCCATAATAAAATAAATAAATGAAAAAAAAAATGAACCATTGAACTAACTACAATACAATCCCATTAACTACAATCACATTTAAAATTCACATTTAAAAAAAAGAACCGTTGAACAAATTACAATCACATCACATTTTTCTCATAATAAAAAAAATAAATGAAAAAAAAAGAACCATTGAACTAACTATAATACAATCATATTAAAAAAATAAAAATATTGAACTAACTACAATCACATTAAAAAAAAGAACCATTGAAGTAACTACAATCACAATCACATTAAAAAAATAAAAAAAAGAATCATTGAACTAATTACAATCATAATCACATTAAAAAAATAAAAAAAAGAATCATTGAACTAATTACAATCACATTTAAAAAAAAGAACCGTTGAACAAACTACAATCACATCACATTTTTCTCATAATAAAAAAAATTCAGTGAAAAAAAAAAACTATTGAACTAACTACAATACAATCACATTAAAAAAAAGAAACCAATGAACTACCTACAATCACATTAAAAAAAAAAAACCATTGAAGTAACTAAAATCACATTTTTCTCAAATTATAAACGAAAGGAAATAACTTCAATAAAAAAAAAAGAACCATTAAAATAGTAGGAAAGGGTGCTCACTGTTTACTCAATGATTCCTTTGAGCAAGGCTGAAGGAGCTCACTGTTTGCTCACGGCAGGGTGCTCACTGTTTGCTCAATGTTATTGCTCATTGACTGAGAAAGGCTAGAGAAGTGATGCCGTAGAAGTGAAGTGAAGAAGTTGAAAGAGTCCAATAGGTATGCTAAAAGTGAGAAATGTTGTAATAGGTATGTGAAAAGTTGAAAAATGTGTGTATATGGGAAAAATCAAAAAGACTTGGGAAAATTCAATAAGTGTCGAGTTTTTTTTTTTAAAAATAAAAAATTAAGAAATTGAGGTTGAGATATTGGAGCTCCCACAAGACTTGTGGATTAGAAACTTATTTTTCCTTATATAATATATAAATATAGATAGCTTGGACAACTTTAAAATTTTATTAAATGTTTCATATGGGTGTGAGACTCACAAAATGTAAATCTCAGGTGAATTTTACACCCATGAAAGACATTTGATAGAATTTTTAGTAAAACTTTTAAAATCTCTGGCATTTTTGTTAGTTTAATCATTGAGTCAATTACAATCAAACTGGGATATCTTAATTAATTTATAAATATATTTAAAATTATATATCAATAAAAAATGAAGATAATTTCAGAGACAACATAGGGGAGAAGCAAAATAGAGGGGGAAAAAATGTTGAAGAGGTACATTCACTTGAACATACAAGACTTTCTGGCTTCCAATTCACTTTTGTCAAATAATAGCTACATTGCTACCACTTAAACAAAGTGACCAGAAACATATAAATGTGTTATTCTATTACACTGATACAACAGTTTTAAAACAAAAAAGGGAAAAGAATTTATTTTAAACAGTGAATCCTAAAATCTTGACAACAATGACAGTAATCCAACCCCAGAAGAAGAATTTTTAAGCATTGGTTTCTTCAAGAAATGGATAATCAACATAACCAACAACAGGATCAGGAATATAGAAGGTCTCTCTATTGTACTTGTTAAGAGAAGCATTGAGCTCAAACCTCCTTGGCAAATCCGGATTCGCCAGAAACAACCGACCATACGCGACAAGATCCGCATGGTTCTCTGCCACGGCTCTCATACCGTCTTCTCTGTCATAACCTCCTGCAGCAATGAAAGTGCCCTTGAAAGCCTTCCTCATTGGCAAAAGCTTGTCGGGGCATTCAAATTTTTCTCCAACAGTTTTCATTCTAGGCTCAACCATGTGGCAATATAGAATACCATATTTATTTAATGATTCCGCCATGCAAAGACCTAGAGCTTTTGGATTTGAGTCCCCGGATTCCATGTAATTTGCAAATGGAGAGAGCCTAATTCCAACTTTATCGGCTCCTATCTCATTGACAATAGCTTCAACGATATCGAGTGCGAATCGGCAACGGTTCTCCAAAGAGCCTCCGTACTTGTCAGTTCGGTCATTGATTTGGTCTTTCAGAAACTGGTCTACTAGGTAACCGTGAGCTCCGTGGATTTCAATCCCATCAAAACCTGCAAAAGAAACAATAAAAGCAACCTGAGCTTCATTTCATATGAGAAAATCTGGTTTCTCATAGTTCTTGCAGCATTTCTTTTCAAAGAAAATGTCTCTTTTTATCATCTTATAAGTCTGACAATGCTTAAGATTAATGAAAATATAGCCACAAACTTACCAGCTTCCATTGCATTCCTTGCAGCGAGTCTGAAATCATTAACAATTTGAGGAATTTCATCAGTCCTTAGTTTCCGTGGAGGTGAAAATTGTGCAACATCAACACCATTAGCTCGAATTTGAGGAGCCAACGACTTGTCTGTAGAGGAGATTGGAGCCTGCCCGTTTGGCTGAAAACCTGTACATAGTAATTGCATAAGTTAACAGAGAACCAAAATTGTTTTTATTTTGTTTTTTTCAGTAAAAAATTACAAATTATATTAAAAAAGAGGCAGCAACCCGTAAACAAAGTGTAAAGCAAAACTGCTATACATATTTTCATCCAAAAATTGGTTCAAGGATGGATCAATCCCACCCAAAAACCAGCAGTACAAAATGGCCAAAATTTTATTAATCAGAACAAAAATAGGAATCTCAACTCTGTCAAAATATTACTCTTCGCTCCTCTCCAAGAGAACAACCACTTCCCAATCCTGACAAAACAAGATATCCCAAAAGATATATATTCCTCTTTCAGCCGCAATCCTAGCAGCATGAAAGAAATCATCTGGGAAACCATTAACCAAATCCAAAAACCAAAAACTAAACTGTGGAAATAAATAACTGAATCCAGTCTCTCCACTTTTGGCCCAATAACCAAGAAACGGAATCAACATGGTTATAGGCCTTCTCATTGTCAATCTTGCAAATCAAACCCAGGGATCCACTTCTCAACCTCAAATCCACCCATTCGTTAGCCACTAACACAACATCTAAAATCTTGTGGCCACCCACAAAAGTTTTCATGTCTCAACAATGTTTTGGGTTTTGTTACAGAGAATGTACATCTAGTTAGCTTCTTCCAGTGGAAAACTACTTAAAATCCTTATTTTCTAGGATATGGTAATCAATGAGACCAAAACCTCAAAACACAACCATAATCAACATACATATTGAGTCTCTGCAACATAGTCCATGCATAGCTGGCAAATGTAAACAGAAAACTAGAACTCAAAATGTTGCCACAAATTCTACCACAAATATTAGTTATGTTTTGCAAACAAAGAAGCTAAACATGAAGCTGGAAACATTTGACTCAATGATTTTTCATTGTTATTATCAGTGAAATATTGTCCAATGATGAAAGAGGTATTCAAACGGGGCAAAAGCCAACAATATACCTTGATTTGAAACTCTTCCCACATGCCAAATCTGACAAAAGAATATACCACCCTTTGCATGAACAGCATTTACAATCGGTTTCCAGGCTTCAACTTGCTCCTTTGTCCATATACCAGGTGTAAATGGATATCTTCATTTGGAAAGAAAGAAGAATTAGTAATAGAACAATAAGAAATGAAGACACTCATGCTTAGTCACACAAATTGGCACACTCTTGCACATGGACACCTACATATTTTCCTTTAAATCAATAGAAAAGATTGAAATTGGCAAACTACTAATGTTAAAAAGTACCCTTGTCCAGTATCAGAAACCCCAGTGGCTTCGGAAATGAGAAGACCTCCTTTGCTGGTCCTCTGTGAGTAATATAAGATAGCATGCGGTTGAGGAACATTGTTGAAAGATCTCTGCCTAGTCAATGGCGCCAAGACAACTCTGAAAATTTTGGAGCGAAAAAAGAAAAAAAGATAGGAAAACTACATCAAGCATTTAGACAATGTGCTCCTCGTAAAGATGAACCTTACACTAATTAAATTATAATAGCTTCTTCAGAATTAAAAAACACAAGCCAAACAAAAGAACCACCACTAAAACAAGAATGACATGACAAAAAACGTTAAGAACTTCATTTGATGATAAAATTCAATCACGATTAAAAAGAACTAACATGTCCAGATCAACATATGAACTGCAGCAGGATGGTGTGTTGTGTCAGTTATAAGCTACAAAGACATAGCTTTCATAAGTCTATATGGGACAATGAACTGAAAAGTTCAAAAGAAAATGACAACAATCAAATAAATGAAAACAAAGTCACAAAATGAAGAGGAAAAAGAAAGCTACTCTTTAAATTTGCAGAGAATGCCTAAAAAGGAGATGTGACCTTCCCATTTATCTGTCAGGGTATGAAACTAAGGGATATTTGTTTACATAGATATCAGATGATTCTTCTTAAGCCCCTTAAAATCTCACAGAAAACATCACTTCTTTCCTGTATTTTTGTTTTAAAAAATACAAAAAAAAAAAAAAAAAAAAAAAAAAAAATTCTTGAATTCTTTTCCAATTGATGCATTTAATGATGATGAGCAGAGACTTTCTGCACGACACAAATTTAAACAACTGCCAACAAAAGTTAAGGAGAGAAAATCATTTGGGCCAGTACATAGAGAATAATCATCTAATTAATTAATCATTTGAAAATGCCAGTTCCAGAGCAATCTAATAATTTTAGGCTGCATCCACAGATCATATGAGCGAATAATATGGAACACTGCATATGATATTCATTAGGAACTTTGGAGAGATACACATGAGATGATATTGAAGGGGAAAACACTACCAGATATAATTAGCCTAAGAGTGAAAGTGGTTTACAAGAAAATGATATCTCATTTCTAAGACTCTAATCACAGAATCAACGACATTAAATAATTCTACTCATATTGTCTGTGGTTGGTTGGTTTTCTGTCCATGTACTTAAACCCACCTATGAACATATACAAGGCCATCTCTAGCCCTTACTCAAAATAAGTAAAAATTTGAATAAAAGGTTAATTTGATACAAATGGACAAACTCAGATTTAAGCATAAATCTGAGTAAAGACTACACTAAAGGCAAAGTGGTAAATTTTGGAGTCACAAAAAACAGCCTTCAAAATTTTGAGTAAATTTGATTTGTTAAAAAATTTGAGTAAAAAAACTCAATTTGGTACAAGTTTGGGTCAAGGAGTGGAGGGTGTTTGAGTGATTTTTACCAAATTTTAAGTTTCATATAAATTTGAGTCAGAGATGCCCTAAATATAAACAGTTGTGGTTAGTGCCCCGAAATTGGGGGCACTAATGCCCCGAATTTTCCATACAAGGCAAAAAAAAAAAAAAAAAAAAAACAAAGTTACCAAATTAGAAATTAGGGGCATTAGTGCCCAGTTTTTTAGTGCCACAAAACATTTCTGAAATATAAAATACCAGCAAGTACACATTTAAATTTAAAAATATAGTATGTCAGCACATTCATGTCAAATAGAAGTAAAACAATAAATAACAAAATAAAGATTAACTAAGAAACAATAGAGAAGAAGATTTCTTCAAACTAACATCATTAAATATAAAAGTACAGTTACTAATTAGAAGAATTACAACACTGAACACAACGAAGTGAACTGATTAAGAGAGTGAATTACTGAATATTAAAAATGAAAGAATGAATGAATTTCCCATATGGGATTTTCCTCAAACACCACTAGTTAACAAATCCACACAGCAACATAAGGAGAAAACAATTGAAAAAAAAACTACTTTCTATCAATCGAACTGTTTATTGCAAATATAAACAACAAAATCAAGAAAAATTTCTAGTGTATGTAAGAATGAAAGAAAGATACCTATGAGAAAGTAGGAAGTTTCCCATCTTGTATGGGGAGAGAAGAGGGTTATGGAGTGGATGATCTTGCTCTTTTTCTTCTTGTCCTTGCCTTACTTGTTTCAATTCCATTTTTATTCACTGAAAAATCTTGAAAAATGGAAGTTTGTGGATGAATGAATGAATGAATGAATGATATCCCAAAAACCAAAGAGAGTGAAACTGGGTAAACAATACAAGAAAGAAGATTGCAGGACAGGAGGCTCCAATATTGGTTTGGGGAAGCTGGGTGGGGTATATATAGCAAGAGGATCTCATTCTTAATTTTTTTCTTATGAAATTTAAATTTCATAAAAAAAAAATAATATTAATAATAAATTATTTTCAATTCATTCATTAAATATTTCATCAAATTAAAAATATAAAATATTAATAATAATCTTTTCTATAAAATTTGATGAGAGGATAAATTTGAGATAAGAGAAAAATTTAGTAAATTAAAAAAATTTTGATAAAAATTTGAAATATCAAATAGCGTATATCAAATAAATTTTTTTTTTTCAAGATATTTATGACCGAGTGACATATAATTGCACTTTAAGGTGCGATGAGTAGAAAGTTAGAATTTGAACTGATAGATCAGCGACGATTCTTTTGGGTTGTAACTTAAATTTAATAACATACTAACATTCTATTTTTGATCAAAAAAAAAAAAAAATCAAAATTTTTTTTTTAATTTAAATTTAAAATTAAAAATTGAGGAAGAGTTAAAAATGCTAGGATGACAGGCTCCAGTCCAACAGAATTGGGGTCAAATTTTGCAGCTGATACTCCCCCGCCCACCGGACGGCTTTTGTGCAAATTGCATCAGCTTACGTATTCATGCAAAAAGGAAATTATATACTATATATAGACAAATTCATGTAAAAAAAAATATACTATATATAGAGAAATTCTCAAATAAGTGGTTTACCGCCTACGTAAATTAAGATTAAATCAGTATTGCATAGTTTTTAAAAGTATTGTTATCGTAATGTAATCGCAACCTGCTTGAATATAAAATAATATGTCATTATTTTAAAAATAATAATTATTTAAGACTAATTTTGTTATCATCAGAGTAAACTTATAAGAGAAGAGGATTCAGAACTTATATATTAATAAAAATACTTGAATGTCTATGACAAATAACAAATTATATATATAATATGTATATATTTAAACGGTCCGATTTGATTTTAGATTGGAATTATAATTATAAAATCATGGACCAAATTACAAAGTGCAGTTCACTTATTTCAAGAATCAAGATTAAATTGTATATTGAGAAAATTGAACCAAACAAAATAAAAAAACAAACTAATTTGCAATTTTGTTTGTTTTTTTGGCTTAGCCCTAATTCATTATAAGATTGTATTAGATTTAAGAGGAATTACAAGACAACAAAAAATGAGAAAAATATTTATCGAAAAAGTAAGGTGTAACTTTTGCTGTGATCTTGCTATAAAATAAAATAAAAATTACACCCCTCATTTATTTATAATTAATTTTCGTGTTTTATATAAAATTGTAAATTTTTATGATGTGTAAGTTTATTTTTTTAAAAATACCTCATGATTTGGTTTCGATCGTGATGCTGAAGTATTTTTTTAGAAAAAAAAAATAAATAAATAAATATGTCGACATCACGATCGAGGCCAAATGGTAATGTCGACATATGGTGTCGATTGTTTGCTAAAATGATGATGAGCCAAAACTAAGGCTTGGTTTGGGAAGTGGGTTGGTTTTTTGATTTTTTTGGCTATTTTAGCCTGAGCTAAAAAGCTTGGTTTGGGAGGTGGGTTGGTTTTTTGATTTTTTTGGCTATTTTAGCCTGAGCTAAAAAGCTTGGTTTGGGAGGTGGGTTGGTTTTTTGATTTTTTGGCTATTTTAGCCTGAGCTAAAAAGCTTGGTTTGAGAAGGACTTTTTGACTTTTTTGACTTTTTTTGTGAGAGAAAAGTGTAATGATTATGGGTTAGATGTAATGTTTTATTTATTGTGACTAAAATAACCTATTTTATTTTTTGTGGCTAAAATAGCCAAAAAAACCTCAAATCTTGCTTCCCAAACTGTGCCTAATTAAATTTTTTTAGTTTGGGTTTAATTTCTCTCTTTTCGGGCACATCATTAGTCAACTTCAATGATTTGCATTGTTTTTCTGTTTTGTTTCTGTTTGTTCTGTTTCTGTCCCTCTATAGATCATTAATAAAAATCAATTTCATCTCATTGTAATTATATAATTTTATTATATTTATTAAAAAAATAAAAATAGATTATTATTTTTTTTAAACAACTGTAATAAAATCATATGAATATAATTATTAAATTGCCTAATTTTTTTAATAAATAATATAAGAACTTAATAATACGGTCTAATCTTCTTTACTAGTAAGGGAAACTACAATTATTGGTGTTGAATTTTGAATATATTATTTTAATAACTTTTTAAATTTTAACAAAAAGATGTAAAAAAAATAAAAAAAATGATGTAATAATTTGTAATAATTTTTTGACTTTTTAACTAAAATTTCAAATTGCCAAACAATAATATAAGTCCAAACAGACTCATAATACTATTGGTCTTAAAAGTTCCCTTAGATGATGTGTGCACTGGCCCCACCCATCTATGTAAGATGTTTGGAGTTTACGTATTTAGTGCTTTTTTTAAAAATTTCATCTTTAATATTTTTTTTTTTGGAAAAATTTTAGACTTCTAAATTCAATTTAAGGTGACAAACTGGAAATTAAAAAAATTTCAAAAAAAGGTCTAGAAAAGACAAAAATAAACAAAAAAAAATAGTGGATTTTTTTATCGCCTTTGAACTCTTTTTTTAGGATTTTTTTTTCCAAAAAAAAAAAAAAAAAATTTAGATTTTTCTACACAAGACAAATGAAAAAAGTAAATTTTTTTGACATAATTTTTTTTTAAAAATTCATTAAAAATAAAAAAATTCAGAAAAAAATGTGGTTTTTTAAGGTATAAAAATACGTATTTAAACTTAATTCAAACAACATAAAAATGTGTTTGCTAAACAGGTTTTTGTGAAAGTGTTTTTGGCAAACACTCTTTCAACTGTTTTAGACTAAATAAAATACTAATCTCACATTAATAAAATAATATGCTCTTTCAAATTGTTTCTTAAACTGAGAAATTTCACAATAAATAATTTGGTAGGCGATGTAAATAGCAAGTTATGGGTTGGTTGACTATAGGAGGATCTCAATTTCAATTTGAATTTGAATACAATTAATAACTTTCTCAATCAGAAACTGAGAATTTTCTCGAACTTTGAGAATCTGTACAAGTATTAATTTACTAAGTGCTAGTTTGGTTTCCTTCTTGGGGTTAAAAAATCACAAAAAAAACAAAAAAAGGTCAGAAAAATCACAAAAGGATAAAAATCATACAAAGACAAAAAAAAATTTGTCCCTCCAAAACCAAAAAGTCAAAAATTTAAACAAGAAAATTAAACAAACAAAAAAGTTCTAGACTAAAAAAGTCAAAAAAATCAAAATCAACTAAAAAAGTCATTGCCAAACCAATCCTAACACAACTTACAATAAAAGAGATGCAAATATACTGAAACTATGAAGTTTCTTAATGGGCAAATTACACAAATAGTCCCTATAGTTTGGGACTTGTGTCACTTTAGTCCCTGACTTTTCAATTGTGACATATTTGACCATGAATTTTGAATCTTGTTCCAAATAAGGACAGTTGAATATATAATTAGATTTTTCAAGGGTAAAATTGTCAATTTGATAAAATATAAACTAATTTGACAAAAATAAATGTCAAACAAATATTTTTGAATTTTTAAAAATTATTTCTACCTACTAAAAATAAAATTATGTAAAATTGATAAATCTTTTAGACATTTATTTATTTTTTTTACCAAATTAATTTTTATTATGTGTTTGGATGATAATCATGTAAAATTAATTTTAAAAAATTAATCATGTAATTTTTATTAATTTTACATAATTTTATCATTGGTGGATAAAAATAATTTTAAAAAAATTAAAAATATTTTTTTGACATTTATTTTTGTCAAATTAGTTTATATTTTATCAAATTGACGATTTTACCCTTGAAAAATCTAATAATATTTTCAATTGTCCTTATTTGGAACAAGATTCAAAATTCAGGGTCAAATGTGTCACAATTGAAAAGTCAGGGACCAAAGTGATACAAGTCCCAAACTATAGGGACTATTAGTGTAATTAACCCTTTCTTAATTGTTTGAATATGTGAAAATTCTCAATTTCACCTTGACAAAAGGCTCAGAAATGTCACAATCTTAGTCCCTTAATTCGTCCAATAAAGATCCCTCACCCTACGTAATTTGCCTATTCATGACAATAAGAGCGCGACTTTGGTAATCGGACGCACAAATTCACTAATTGATTTCAATTTTTTTATATTGGTTTTACACTATATTTAGAATTAGATGTTGACATTTAATTTACAAAAACTAGGTTTAATGTGGCCTTGTGAGCACTATATTCATCCTTCCCAACTATCAGCTAAATTCAATTTGAAAGAGTAACTAACAACCACTATGGAATGAATTAACTTTTTTATTCAATATAAGTAAATCCTTATAATATTTTTGGTGAGAATAATAATCACACATATATTTTATAACTGATAAAACAGTTTGGTCAGCAGAATATGGGTTGGACTAATTCAAGCACTCTACGGGTCAACTTTCCTTCGTCTTCTTGATCACTCCTACAACAAGTCCAATAGGAAGGTTCTAAAAAGGGGATAGCTCCTTTCTATGAACCTTCTGACTGTCAAGTTAGATAGGAATGTTGTTGGAATGATAACTTAGTCATGGTGGTTTCATCATGCCCCGGAGTGAAAAGTCTTGTTGCATTTAATGTCATGACAGCCTCATTTAATGCTTGGTGTATGGGTTCAGGATCTTTGTCTGGTACGTGGCTAACTTCTTACATGACACATGTCTAAATGCCACTAGGCTTGGACTGGTGCAGGTTCCCAACTGGGCTTCACCTGCTAGGCTTAAACGCTTTTTAGAAGCTTCTTTATATCTCTTACTAATCACTTCCTTGTCCATTCAAGCTATCTCGTTAGCTGAAAGTCCATAGTCTATTTGTTGTCAGTCATGGTGGTTTCTATGGGTGTGCGCAGTGTGGTTCGGGCGGTTTGAAAATAAAATTACAAATTAAATGGCGGATTAGTGGATTGACAAATTGCGGTTTGAGCGGTTTTTAACAAATTGATAGATTGAAGAATATTCTAACTAATTATCATACATTTACATAATATATAACACTAATTTGTATAATATTTTTTAGATATATAATACAAAGTAATTTTACATAATATGTTTCATATATATAACCACTAATTTGTAATAAATTTCATATCTTAAATCTTTCTCACACTCATTTTTACATTGATATTTCATTGGAAGTTAAAAAATACATATGTATTAACTATAGCGGAGCGGAACTGTTCGGTTGACAGATTATAAATTTTAAAGTTTAAACTGAGGTTAGTGGTTAGAGCGGTGTGGATTTATAGGGATTGGTGCGGTTTTAGCGGATTTGGCGGTATTTTGCACAGTTCTAGTGGTTTCATCATGCCCCGGAGCGAGAGGTCTTGTTGCATTTAATGCTTGGTGTAGGGTTCAATAACTCTGCAGGATTTTTTTTCTATCATGTGGCTAACTCCCTACCTGACACATGTCTAAACGCCACTGGACTTGGACCGGTGGGCCTGCTGTTGGGTTTCACCTGCTAGGCTTTAACCAAGTGATTGTTTGGATAATCTAAGACGACCGTGGATTGGGCCCTTCTGGGCAATGCCCATCAATAACTGATATATCATAATATTATTTATATATCTACATTTTTATACTATGCATAGATGTATATATATAAATAAAAATAAAACTACCTATTAAATTTGGCATTTAAAACTACATGCTGCAAATACCCACGAATCATTAGAACACTAGAAAAGCAAATAAATAAAATAAAATAAAATAAAATTGTATCTTACATCAGATGATGACAATAAGTACTCCTTGAAATATATGGACTAGAGAATAATGATAAAACTGACGTGAAACACATAAACTGTATCATTCTATTACACTGATACAACAAAAAGAAGGAAAAATTTTTTTTGAAAGGAATTTATTTTAGGGGTATATGTTTTACCTTTGAACTATAAAAGTGTACAATTAAACCGCTCAATTATCAAAATGTCACATCCCTTCATGCCGTTAACAAAAATAGTGAGATGACTACCCCAAAAAAAA
Organism: Camellia japonica; assembly: GCA_030407325.1. Lineage (NCBI taxonomy): Eukaryota > Viridiplantae > Streptophyta > Magnoliopsida > Ericales > Theaceae > Camellia > Camellia japonica. The sequence continues at coordinate 3,789 of JAPPVO010006750.1, read as the reverse complement.
TTCAAAAACCCTAGCCCTACACAGTAACGGAGCCAGAAAATTAAATTAGAAGGGGCACTTATTAATTACAATATCAAAAAATTTTACAAAAATATTTCATGCAAGTTTTTATGATTGATTTCGAAAAACATCAAAAAAATAATGTTATTTATAACTAGTATATCATGGATAATATAAAAAATGTATGGATATAAGTCTTAAAATAAATTATAGGGTAAATTACAAATGCACCCCCTGAAGTTTGATTAAAATACGAATCGCTTTGTGATTTTGGAAATTATATTCCATCTCCTGAAGTTTCTAATTTCATAACAAATTGCTCTTTTTATTAATGAATCATCAAGTCAATTAACAGTTTTTAATAATATTATAAATATGTTTCAATTAATAATTTAGGTAATTTTATTATTGTATAGAAAAGCAATTATGAATTTCATTTTTTTAGTTAATTTTGTTAAATAAAAAATACTAATAAAGAGTTATTTGTAATTTTCCAAACCACAGGAGACAGTTTGTATTTTAAGCAAACCTATGGGTGTATTTGTAATTTACCCTAAATTGTATAATGATAAATTATTTTTTTATACAAAATTTGATTAAAATTTAATATAATGGTAATACTACGTCATCATTAGTATGTGATATCACAAACTAATAGTAAATAAACACATACAGAGTAAACCTTATATGTCAAATGTAACTAACAATCCAATAAATTTCATATTTTTATAGTGAAATTATTTATACTTGCATGTCAATAATAACGATATCACCGTTACATTTAAAATTTTTCATAAATTTTTCATAGATAATATGGTCTATAGTAGTCTCTTTATTTTCAATCAAAACAACCATTATTGTTCTCATAATTTTTAAAATGTCATTAACATTTCACTCTAATAATATTTTTGTAATTTTTTTATTTAAAATATTTTCTTTATATTTGTAAAAAAAAATCCTAAAATCCAGGGGGCACGTGACTCCCTGGTTCCAAGTCCCTCCACGGCCTTCACCTCCCCACCCCATTTCAAAAAAATCCATCAACAAATCCCTTTTTTTTTCTTTTCTTTTCTTTTCTTTCTTTCTTTCTTTCTTTCGGTGATAGTTTCTTATGGACTTCAAAGAGAGAATGAGTGTGAAATATAGGAAAATGGGGCAATTTTGTCATTTCATCATTGCTGTTAACAACATCAGAGGATATGTTTTGATCGCTTTTATAGCTCAGGGGTGGAGTGATACTTTATGACAGTCTAGGGGATAAAACGATACTTTATGATAGTTCAAGGGTCTCCATGTAATTAACCCACTACTAAAGGGTGTTTTAGTCATAAAATTATCAGAATATTGGATTGTGAACTTAAATCTCAGGAGATTTAAGGTCATGACTGAAGGGTTGTGAGGGTGTATGTGACGCATTTTGATAGTTAGGGGATCTAATTGTACATTTTCTTTAGTTTAGAGAGTCAAAGTAATACTTAACAATAGTTTAGGGGTCTAAATCTGACTTAATCCACACCTGAAGAAGATGCTAAGCATTGGTTTCTTCAAGAAATTGATAATCACTGTAACCAACAACAGGATCGGGAATGGCGATGGTCCCACTATTGTACATGTTAAGAGGAGCATTAAGCTCAAACCTCCTTGGCAAATCCGGATTGGCTAGAAACAACCGACCATACACGACAAGGTCAGTATGGTTCTCCGCCACAACTCTGATACCATTTTCCCTGTCATTCCGTCCAGCGGAAATGAAAGTGGCCTTCCTCATTGGCAAAAGCTTGTCGATGCATTCGAATTTTTCTCCAACAGTTTTCATTCTAGGCTCAACCATGTGGTGATATAGGATACCATATTTATTCAAAGATTCAGCCATGTAAAGGCCTGGAGCGTTCGGATTTGAGTCCCTGGATTCCATGTAATCTGCAAATGGAGAGAGCCTAATCCCGACTTTATTGGCTTCTATCTCATTGGCAATGGCTTCAATGATTTCTAGTGCAAATTGACAACGGTTCTCCAATGAGCCTCCATACTTGTTGGTTCTGTCATTGACTTGGTGTTTTAGAAACTGGTCTATTAGGTAACCATGAGCTCCATGGATCTCAACCCCATCAAAACCCGCAAAAGCAATAATAAAAACAACTTGAGCTTCATTTGGTATGAGAAAAATTATAGTTTCTCATATTTTCCCAGCAAGATCTGAAATTTCGTTAGCAGGATAGTAGGTAAGAGTTGATTTCTAATAATTGAAGATTGAAGTCAATAGCTTCTTCATCAGAGAACTTAGAGGAATCCAAGTCATTGACAGCCATTGCAAGAACAATGTCACATGTGGCTATATTTGAGGAATCTAGTGTCAAGAAGTCCTATTCTTAAAACAACAGGTGACCCAAAGGTTGTTCACGAAATCGAATGCCAAAATATATATATGAATTGTTAGTCATTAAATTCTAAATTTCTATAGAGCATATAACAATTAGACAATCAAAACTAAAAGTAGTTAAAACAAAATACAAATTAGAGTTTAATGTCAAAAGCAAGGTTCATTCAATTTTTTAATGTCATTACACTAGAGAAGCTACAAACCAAAGAAATTTGCAAATTTGCTATCTCTTTTTATCATCTTACAAGTCTGACACTGTTTAATAATAATACCACCTTGACTTTACATTAAAATTGGGATATAGCCACAAACTTACCAGCTTCAATTGCATTCTTTGCAGCGAGTCTGAAATCATTAAAAAAAACTAGAGGAATTTCATCAGTCCTTAGTTTTCGTGGAGGTGAAAATTGTGAACCATCAATGCCATTAGCTTGAATTTGAGGACTGAACGACTTGTCTGTAGAGGAGATTGGAGCCTGCCCATTTGGCTGATAATCTGTACATAGCAATTGCATGAGTAAGTCAAGAGAGAACCAAAACTGTTTTTAATTTTTTTATTGTACAAATTATATTAAACAGGCAGAGCAAGAATACGAGGATATTGTTTGTCCAAATTGTGAAATTAAATAAATAGATTTATGAAGAAATCAAAATTATATACCAAGAACATATGCTGATAATTACAACTAAATTTCAACAGAAATACACAAAACAATAAAATGGTACAGAAACCAAACCGAAGCCTGCACGGTAGCAGTTTCTTTAAAATAGATTTTGCCGCCTCACGAGTCGAGTGCTTGAGGAATCCCGGCGTCTGTCTCCCAGGATATGACGGTCAAAAACCAGCTACGGCAGAAGCACTCTCTGTCTAGCTTAGCGAACAAAAAACTGTGGTAGCACTCTCTCACTGTAGGAACTTTCTGGCAAACTGACTTGTAAAATGAAAGCAAAAATTTTTATATTGAGACTTGACAGGAGGGTCTCAATTTATACATGTATAGGGGAGAGAAGAAGAGCCTCCAGCCTTTAAGGCTGGACATTAAAACACCATTAACCAGCATTCATAGCCTCTTTTCAAAAAGTTGAAAAGTTTGGATGTCCAAAAGATTCACACCCTTTAGCCAAGAAAAAGGATTTAAATACCCTTTAAAATCCCATTCATGAATCTAACATCATGAGGCAATTTTTTATTCAAATCTCAATGGTTTTTGGCCCACTTGGACCCAACACAATAGATGGTTGGGACCCACTTTAATATTAAATTAAAGTCACCAAAAAATCATTTTTTCCAACAATCCCCCACATGAATAAAAATTAACCGAATGACTCAACAAACGGACACCGTTCAACAATAATGACTCAGAGAGAGAGTACAACGAACTAACCCCGACATCAGAGAAGGTAGCTTT